>VYZV01034342.1:158124-169957 GCA_013401275.1 Pandion haliaetus
CAGGTCCTGCCAGGAGCCTGCTCCAGCGCGGGCTTCCCACGGGGTCACAGCCTCCTTTGGGCATCCCTCTGCTCTGGCATGGGGTCCTCCATGGGCTGCAGGTGGATATCTGCTCCACCATGGACCTCCATGGGCTGCAGGGGGACAGCCTGCCTCACCATGGTCTTCCCCACAGGCTGCAGAGGAATCTCTGCTCTGGTGCCTGGAGCACATCTTCCCGCTCCTTCTTCATTGACCTTGGGGTCTGCAGGGTTGTTTCGCTTACATGTTCTCACTCCTCTCTCCATCTGCAGTTTCTGTTCCGCAGCAACATTTTCCCATCTTAAACATGTTATCGCAGAGGCACTGCCACCATCACTGATGGGCTCAGCCTTTGCCAGCAGCAGGTCCATCTTGGAGCCTGCTGGCATTGGCTCTGTCAGACACAGGGGAAGCTTCTGCCATCTTCTCACAGAAACCACCCCTGCAGTCCCCCCGCTACCAAAACCTTGCCACACAAACCCAATACAGTCTGACTTTGCAAAACTCTTTCTGTATACAAGCTTGCCAAAACTTGAAAATGTGGAGAATTTCCCAAAGTCTCCAAATGTTGATAAGTACATTTCTGAATATTTTCCCAAGTATTATCAGAGCTGAGGATCAAAGCTCCAGCCATTTGCTTGGTATTTATTAGCAACTTGAAGGACTTAGAAAATGTAAGTCAGACCTAAAGATGTTGTGAGGTTTTACTCATTTAATAATAGATTTGAGGTCCCTTTATTTGTCTCCTGCTGAGCCTTTAGCTTGAACTTGGGTCACTTTCAAACTTTGGTACACTCCTGAGGTCTAGAAAATCGGGGATTTATTGAACAAGAAAGAAAAAAAAATCTCAAGTGTGCACATGACAGCAGAGGGCAAGGCCTCAAACAGCTTGAGATTGCTGTGAAAATCCTGATTGGTTTCTAAGCCCTATCATTGCTGCAACCCTGTAGCAGGCACTACCACTCAGCCGGTTACATTCCTTGTGGGAGGCTGCAGAGCACGCAGCCTTTCCCCAGGGCCAAGTGGCGAGTGTCTCAGGGAAGATGCTAGCTTGTCTTTTTTTTAGAACAATTTCATATAAATTCTTTAAAGACAAAAAGAAATAAAGATGCCCAACTAAACACAAAACTGATTCTCTCTACTTTTCAAACCATTCCTGAGTTTACCCTAGCTCCCCATCTTTGCAGTTAGCATCTCCTTTCTCCTGGGCAAGGATGGTGCTTATCATGGAAGGTGATCTACACTATTTCCCTCCAGCCTAGTGAGGGAGATGGATGAGTAGGGCAGGGAGAAGACTCTTGCTTTAGTAACAAGAGCACCTCTGAAAAACTGTGGAAGTGGTTTCGGGTTTTAGGTGATGGTGTGCTTCTCAGGTTGAGCTGGGTGCTTCTGAGACACCTTACAGGATACAAGGATATCCTAAGGATGAGTATGCTGTGATGTGAGCATGCCCATCAAGGGCTGCTCAGCTGTCAGGCATCACCTACTGCCCTCCCAGCCCTTTCCCATCTCCCCTGCAGCAGCCGGAGGTGCTGGGAGGGGACAAACTAGCTTCTGCCCAGCTCCAGTACCTAGGCTGGGAAAGTGTTCCCTAGGGGCTGGAGCAGGACAGGATAACTGGGAGACGCTACGTTCCTGCAGGCCTTGGCAGAATGCTCTTCACTGCCATAGAGTCACCTCCTCTACAGCCCCTGGGCCGAGCTGTTCACATATGTGACCTCATCATTGCAACAGCCATGCTCCAGCCTGCACCAAGTTATCCACAGTTACCAGGGTGTGGTGACCTGGAGGTGAGAAACACTGCTGTTCTAACATCAGTTCCTCTCAGAGATGCCCTTCACACCCTGGTGTTGTCCCAAATCCTTCTGCTGGGAGAACTTACTGCAAAGGTGCAGAGATGGATTTTGCCAGTATGCAACCATTTTGTGTCAGTATAACCAGCGCGAAGGAGTAGTGATGCACTTTGAGCACACTCTGTGCTCCCCCACCAGACAAGGGAGGGTAGCAGAACCACTGACTGCTTGCCACGTGCTTGGAGGTGCTCAGGAGAAACAGGCAGCTCAGTGCAACTCTTTTTGTCTATGTGTTAAGACTCAAAAGGAAACCCAAGCATTCTCCTTAAAGCCTCCTCTGCAAACCCATGTGTCTCTCTTAATTGAAACAGGGCAGTGTCTGAAACCATAGGAGTCCACAGCTGCTATTTCTATTGTGCATGTCTGAGTCAAGGTGAAGAGAAAAGTCAGCAAAGTATCCCACAGGGTGAATCCACCACGTGCCAAGAAAGCTGACTCCACATTAAAGGTGAGAGCCAGAGCTTGCAAAGCAGTGATGGCTGGGGAAGATAGAGGCCTTGATTCCCTCCAGCCACCTCCACGTGTTATTCCCATTAACATTGGCACTAGCCATCACCCTGAATACCCCACGCACCAAAGGACGAGATAGAGCAGGAGGGACGGAGGGAGGTGATAAAGTTGTCAGGCTGTAGGCAAGGCTACGGCCACTGAGGACTGGCAAGGAATGCGTCACTTAAGGATATATCCAGGGACATATTTTAAGGGCAGATCTGAGACTCTCAGGATAGGGTGGGTTTGCTGACCTTGCAGAGTCTTCTTCTTGGGTCAGTCTTCAGTTCACATTGCCAGATAATCAGGGCTCTGCATTTCTCTTCTCCTTCATCTGTGTTACCAGGCGAAGAAAAGCTGTTTGTGGCACAAAGAGTTTTGAGGTGGCAAAGCCACTTATATTAAGTTCCCACACCTGACAAATTTCAGCACTTGGTGATTGCTGCTACTAACCCTGCAGCTGATGTCTGGTTCACAAGACATCTGCCCTGCATGCCACCATGGGTCAAAAACATTTTCAGTCCCCCTCCAGCAAACCAAATCTGTTCTTAAAGAGCACAGCCCCCAGTTAGACCATGCCATGGGGAGACAGAGGGGAGTATAGCTTTTGCACTGGACCTCTGCTTTGGCATTGAAATAGCAGCACTTAAATAAACCCCAAAGCAGCTGACAGGACTGTGTGTTTCTCCCGCAAACAAGTCTGCAAGCCATACAGAAATCAAAAGGATCCTTGTTACCAAAGACAAGATCCGACCTCTTTTAAGAGCACTGCAGCCTTTCTGCAGAAAGTTTAGCAACTGATGCAGAATTGACAAGTGAATCATTCCTCTTTTTTCTCCTCTTCCTCCTGCCTTGGCACTGAAGTGCATTAAGAAAGCGAGGTATCTGGAAGACGTCTCCTGGATCACTTCTGCTCCTGTAGCATCTTGTCTGCCTTCAGGCTCTGGCGTCAAGTAGTGATCAGCCTCCTACCTCCAGCCCCCTGCCCTGGCGTAGCAGTTTTTAG
Organism: Pandion haliaetus; assembly: GCA_013401275.1. Lineage (NCBI taxonomy): Eukaryota > Metazoa > Chordata > Aves > Accipitriformes > Pandionidae > Pandion > Pandion haliaetus. The sequence goes on from VYZV01034342.1 coordinate 161,494, forward strand.
ACGTGACCTTCCACCTCTTCACGGCTCCCTGTGTCTCTGAAATGTCCAGAGGTCATCCCCTGACCGCCTCCACAAGGAGGCCTGTTATGGAGATTCCTGCCTCACATCAGCCCCATCTCATGTTCTTGTCATCTCCTATCATGTTACTGAACTGAAGGTGATACCAGGAGTTTAGATGGTGTCCTCCACTATGACATGGACTCATCATTTCACTATTTGTTGGGGAATGGCAGCTGTGCACTGCTCGTGGAAAGGTAGCTTTGACTGACTAGCTAAAAATTGGAGGTGACCTAGCTGTACAATTTACTGCTCAGGAACAATGTGACAAACTTCATCTTTCTTCACTGCAAGCCTCTAAGGTTAGAGAGTGCCATTACCTGTCATGGTGGGGAGGAGAGAGACAGGTCTAAGGATATGTCTGTCTGTGTGTGTGGAGCGGGTGAGATGAGTGGCTATGCTCTTATTCTTTCTTTCCTGCTTCGGTGTATTGATTTTCAGTGGCTTGCACGCTTGGAATGCAATAAGGGAGCAATTCCCTTCTATGCTGGCTAGTAAACATTGCCAGTAACTTTATTCTGGGTCAGGAAAGTCAGCACTTAAAATTAAAAGTGGTTTCAGAGGAGAAAAGCCATATTTTAGGAAATTCCAGCTGGGGGTTCCTTGCTACTGTGCTTAATTTTAGAATCCAGTGTGTCGTGTCATGTCATATATACCTTTAAAAAAGCATTTAACTGATATATATTCTCATCTGCTCTTTACTTGCAATATTTCAAGCAGAAAGTATTTTTTAAAAATCAGTTCCCTGGCTCTCTGAATTTACATTAGAGGCTACAGACTATAAAGTGGAAGGAGTTGAAGTTAAGCCCAGGGGAGAGAGAAGTGCACCAGAGAGAAAGCCTTGTATGCCAGGTGCTTAAACACATGCATAGTTTAAATCCTGTGCTGTCTCCCTGAAGCCAATGGAGCTGCTCTCGTATTTAAGACTAACACCTGGCTTAAGTGTTGGGACCTTAATCTCTAAAAGAATGTGTATAATGCTGAGGTACAGACTATGATGCCCATAAGCTGCTCCAGGTCCAAGGTATGGTCTGCTATGGCTGTTCCTTTCCCCAGTGCAGAGCTCATGTGCTCGGGTCTTGGAAAGCCAAAAGGGTTCCCTGAGACAGGAAAACATCTGTCCCAGCCAGTCACTTTGGGGAATGAGTGCCTTTGCTGACATGTGGCTTCCAGATGTGGATCCAAGCCAGGTTCCGGGTGCTTGGGATGAGCCTTTTGCTGATGAAGTTTCACCTAACAAAGGCTCGTTCCTTGAGTGCTGGGGATTTTAGCTTGAAAATTTCCTTCTTGTGGAACTGGCTCTCATAACAGGTGTTTCACATGTAGTTAGACATCAGCACTGAAAACATAGTGCATTACGTTTTAGATGGATAGACAGGTATTTATTTTACAGAGCTCTGCTCCTGGCACTGCAAAAGCAAAGTGCTCTTGGAAAACACCCAGCGTAGGAAGCAGGACCTGTGCTGTGGGATGCTACTGTACAGGATCTCACTTGCTTTGCCAAAGCAAGCCCATGCCAGCACCCCCAGTCCATTATTTTCATCCTGTCCTGCCGCAAAAACGTCCCTGCAAATCTCCTCTCCACTCTGCCGTGTATCCACCCCCTCTGCAGCAGGGCTGTCACTGCTTTGTCAGGTCTTGGGAACGTCTGCAGCTGGGAACCCTGCTGGGGAGATGAAGGAAGCCTGGACAGGTTACGAGACGGCAGGAGGCAGAGTACATCTACCTGGCCCTGAACTCTGATGCGTGGCCTCCCTGCTCTCTGCTTGACATTTACAAACGGTGACAAGCCCTGTCACCTGCCACCCGATGTGACCACCCCGAACACTGGGAAAGCCAGACGTGCTATTAACAACTCCAGCTTCCCAAAAAAAAGCCCCAGAGACTTACGACAAGGAACGGCCTTGACTCAGGCCAAATGCATTTGTGTTAGGAAACCTCCGCAGATGGCTCCCTGGGTGAAACAGCCTGATGAAAGGAAAGTGGAAAGGCAAACAGACAAAGGGAAAGACAGATGGTGCTGGCGACTCATCCCAGCTCTCCTCTTCTCCCTTCACTTCCTATGAGAGGAAAAGACCCTGGCTGAGACCCTCAAATCTGGGAGCAGCATGAGCCGCTGCAATTCCTTACATCCCTGGCTGTGGCTCCCAGCATGCTGCTTTTCCTGCTTTCCCTGGCCTGTCTCCTCTAACCACAATGAGGACCAGTGGAAGCACAGACATCAGCACAAGCGGATCATCTGAGCACCTCCCTGGGGTCCAACCTGCTGGGTCTTCATTGCTGTCAGTACCCAAATTGCTATTTCCTGCTGATAAATCACAAACTGGAATTTAGGGGCTAGAGAAGGTTGAGTGTTGCCTCCTCTAGGAGGGCAAATCTGTAGATTTGAAAATCTTTGCCATCACCAAAAGACCTCCTAAATCTCCTAGATTATGATTCCCAAACAACTCTCACTGAGTAGCTGCGTTCAGGACACAACATTTTTCAGGTTGCTGCTGTTACTCAAGTCTCCATCTAAGCAGTCATGCAACAAGCAACGCTTTCAAACAATGGTTTATTGATTACTTGCTTCATTAACAATGATGCAATTCCCTAGAGAGGTTTATTACTCTTGTTTTGTATTATTTTGTGCCTTATGATTTGGTCATTAATGGGTACGTTTGCATTTCATTTCATTGTGACTGACTTTCCTGGGAGGAATTCTCGATGCAGTCTAAAAATGTTCATGAATAAAGGTTTACTGGCAGGAGATATAAATATGTTGAGGGGCTGTATGGATGTTTTCATCCTGATGATGCAGCAGTAAATCAATTAAAAACATGATCGATTCTAAAATTGGAGCAAACTTGCTTTTGCCTCTGGATTTCACATTACCTAAGTTAGGCTGCATAATTCTAACAATATATTACTCATTCAGTGATTGTCTTGCTGGTATCTACAGTGAGAACTGCTACAGACACAGCTAAGGCAAGAGCAAGGGCTAAACCCTGCACTGGTTTATCCTGCAGCTCTGCTCCCACACAGAGTGCAGAGCTCTTGTCCCACTGATAATTTAACTCCTTTTGGCAACATTTGAATAGAAATCCCTTTACCAGAAGATAAAATAAATCGAAAGGGCTGTCTACACAGATACATTCGTTCAGATTAAAGTATAGTGTACATTTAACATGGAATAGCTTTTCTTAATTAATTCCCTGTCTGGGTGCTTTTTTTTCAGTCAGACTGCTCTAGCCCAAATTAGATTAATCAATTTTGGATATTCTTGCTAGCTATTACTTTCTCTAATTATTAAGCATTATTAATATTAGTTATTAGAAATTAATGATTCCAGAATAACTCCCCACATTTACCTATACCCCAGCATCTCTGGTGGCATACGATGGCCAGTGTGCTCTGACTTCAGTGAAAGTCCCCACACTGCCAGTTTAAAGAGTTTACCAACAGCACTGGGTTGTGTCTGCTGAGCAGAGGTAATAATTTCAGTTTTAACTTCTGTCTTAACTTCTGTCAGTTTAAAAATCTTCTGCAGTGGAAGTAAACCACTTTGTAACAAGGCCATATCCAGAAGCCACTGCTCAGCACACAGCAAGGCAGGGGAAACTTGGTGCAATGAATCAGGGAGTCTGAAAAGACACAAGCTAAGGACAGGAAACCACATCCCTGTCTCCCACATACCCATCCAGGGCTTCATCCAAAACCCAGAAATGTTGATGTAAGTCCTTCTGTGGGCTCTGAGTGCAGACCAGGAGAACTGCACTGTGCCATCTGAAGGATCCTGCTACATGTGTGCAATGTGATCCATGTGTGCAAGTCTGCAGATACAGGCAGAAAAACGATGTACATGACTGTGTGCTTGAATATAGATTTACACAGACAGTGTGCATAAATCTAAGTAATTTATACAGTGCCACAAATGCAAACAACAACTGCCACCCCTCTCCCTTCACAAACTCATATACACAAATGCACCTCAAGTATGAATAATGCAATGACAAAGTGAGCTGCATTTGTATGGGTATCAGCAGTTAGGAATAATAGTTGTCTAATTGTAGTCTTTCATTGTGTGCTATGTCAAAGCATGGGTGAGTAATTGCAATCATCAAAACCCTTTCAGAGTGTGAGCAAAGCCCTGACCCTCATCACCTGCCGTCAAGCCTATCTGATCCACCACACACATGCACTTACAGGGCAGATGAATTAGCTAGATGGGCTGTTCTCTTTTTTTATTATTATTTTCTCTTTCGTTTTGTGTTTTCTTTCCCTCAAGGTTGTGTCTGGGTTGTGAAGGGTTGTTAGACTTTTTTTATTGTTATTGTTAGTCTTATTTTTCAATATGTGTGTGATAGCTTTTGGGGTGAGATAATTTAGACGACAGACATCAACAATTATGCAAAATAATATGGTAACCAGCAACTGAAAAAAAAAAAAAATTGATTCTCATGGGCTGCTGAGTGTTACAATTTGAATGTCTTTCTATTAAAAATCCTTGTAATAGACACAGGGAGAAAGCAGGGAGGAGGGGAGAGAGAAAGAGGGAGAGGGAAATCAGTTCTTTTTCAAGTATTACTCATAAGATGGAAGAGAAGATATTTTCAGAATGCAAGTGGGACTGATTTCCATTAACATAATCCCATTTGTAGTATTATCTTATTAATATAAACATCTTGGCTCTGGGAATGGCTCCTGGATCATATATATCTACTGTATTTTGCATTGGGTTTAAGGGAAAATCAAGGAAAGCGCTAAAAAAAATTGAACCTATTTGTTATATTCATTCTGAATTGCCCACTATACAGTACCTGAGTGGAGCAGCAGATTTGATTATCAAATACAATTAAGGCCTGTTTTTGTCAGAGTACCGTGTAAGTGCATATTGTAAATATCTGTCTAGAAGACAGCAACAGCACAATCATATGGGCTACGTACTCTGTCTTGCTGCTGGAGAGGACTTGCAGTGATTTTCTCTGGTTCAGCCTCCCACAGTAAGGCAAGCATCTCAGTGCTGTAACAACCACCATTTCAGAGATCACATCTTGCTCAAAGAGCACATAGGTTCATGGGTAGATACCTGCTTTAAACCTTTAGAGGCTCTCTGCCCTGAGTTTTCTTGCGTCTGCCTTTGTGCGCTAGATATCTCTATTTATTAGTAGTATATAGTACCTTCAGAGACTCAGCAGGGTATGTTCTTTTTGCTGCAAGCATCTTCTATTGCTTAAGGACATAATGTGGTTTTCATGGCTGACAAACAGGAGATTGGATGGGACGTGTGTGTGCACTCAAATTTCTCCAATAAGGCATTTCAGAGGTTTGTAATTAAACTCTCCCAGCAAGTAGTAGAAGCCCTATTTTGTGTGGAAAAATTCAAGGGGAATTTCATAAAATCATAGAATTGTTCAGGTTGGAAGAGACCTTTAAGATCATTGAGTCTAACCGTATTCATACAATTTATACAAGGTTCAAGGAAGAAAGTCCTCATTGTGAATTTTCTTAGACTGTGGATGAGGACCCCAAGGGGAGGAGATACAATCTGCTATTTGGACTACTTAAAATGAAGATAGGAAAAATGTTTTTGAACATTCAACGGGGACATGTCCCATGTCATCAGAAGGCCACATAACCTAAGAAGTCTTTTTCAATTCTGATTACTGTAAGTCATCTTGAAAGTGTTTTCTGACACTGCTGACACCCTGCTCACTTCGAACTTGTTTCTGTCTCTGGATGAAACAAATTCAGATGTACTAAAATACACATATTCTATAAGACCTCAAAGTAATCAGAAATAGCGATGGTATTGAAGAGAAAATGCTTCAAAATATGTGATTGGAAATGTTATAGACTATAGCATTCTTCTGAGGGTAAAGTATTGCCACTGCAGAGGTGACCATTGGTCAGACAGCAGAACACAAGTCTGGAAGTAAGAAGAGCAGAATTCTGGTCTTATTCTTGCTGTATTGTTTGGTGCAAGTCATTTGCAGTGGGAGTGTGTTCATTTCTGGTAACTTCTGTCTTATGAAGGTTAGGTGGTTATTCTTAGCTGTTCTTCTGAGATGCTTCAACAATCAATAAAGAAGCAAAGGGGTACTCCCACAGGGTCATTCATTCACTCCTAAGACAGGTGAGGATGAATCACTTTATGGAATTTCACCTGTATCTCTCCACATGTCCTGTAGAGTCTGGGCAGCTAGTCTAAAGTAAATTCCTAGATGACAAAAGTTAGAGGAGAATAATACCTCCCTTAATATCTATTTCCATTCTATGTTGAAGAAATGGAGAAATTCCCTTTAAGAGAAATGTTGGATTTGAAGACCTGTAACTAGCTTTTTCTCATCTGTAAAGGCTTAGAATTATGCTTCCTGCCACAAGAATTGGGTTCACCTCTTCTGATGGATTTTCATAATGACCTCACAGTAAGGATTTGTTTCCTTATTATAATCCTTCTTAAGAATTAGCTAGACTATACCTTCATCTTGGAAATGCTTTTNGCTGTTAGTGATTTCCAGTTCCATTACCCACTGTTCTCTGCCAGCAAAATTTGGTCTGGATGTATTGCAACATCCTGCTAGAAAAATACTTTCTTAAATACTTATTATCCCCATGATAATTAGTGCTGAGGGAGATAATTTTTCAGACGAAAATGTTACTTTTTCATGATTTGGACTTTAGGGACAAAACCAGTGGATTTGATAAGGCTTTTATTGGACAGGTTTCTGAGGTTCAGGATGGACTTTCTTCAGTAGCAAGTGCTCCAATGTGTAAGCCATATTCTGCTAGCATGGGAGACACCTGCGCTGCTGAGTTATCCTGATGTCTGTGCTCATGAGTGTTTGGGGGGAAGAGTGATGATGTCAGCCTGAGCATTTTTAAAGGTCATGGTCCAGAGCAAATATTATATATAAAAACTTGATATTTTATGCTAAATTGAATTCTTGTTTTCTACCTCACGCTAATTAAGATAGTGCTGAGAAATGCTTGTCATGGGGAAGGACTGTACCTTCCTAGTGCCTCTACAGAGACCAGTAAAAAGCACACCCAGCTCCAAACGTTCTATAATGCAAGGGTAGTAAAAGAGAAGATAGAGACAAAACCAGAAAATAGAGTAGAGAAGACAATGAGACAAGTTTCGTGTCAAGATGAGAAGTGGTGTCAACATCCTTATGGTCTCAATGTTGTCAGTCATATGTGAGCACCATAGCAAGGGGGACAGGTTTTGGAAAAACTTCAGTGAACATCCTGCAATGGGATTGCAGCTCTCTTTAAGGAGCAACTACCATGCATGAAGGGGCAGCATGGGAGAAAACAATGAGATACTTGTCTGAAAAATTCAATTACTTACTGATAGAGGATGTTATCACAGGATAACCAAAGATGTGAGCTGGCATTTCAATAGCAAATGAGAGATGTTAGGTAGGGAGGAGATAGGCTGTGAAGAGCCTTTCAGAGCTCCCTGTATGGACATTGAACCATAACAGCCACTCATCTGTGTTATAAAACTACCAGAAGCAGTATCCCCAAGCTGGGAAAGACTCTTCTTGGCAAGCTTGTGTACCACACCGTGCCATTGGATAGAGCCCTTCCTATTGAAAACTGAATTCCTTCGAGTTCCCTGGAACAGCAGCAGCTGGAGGGGAAATAACAGTAAAATTCTATGGCCATAATAAAACGCATTAGCCATCTGAACACTCATTTCAATCAAATAATGCAGCCTATTCATATTTAAACAGGAAATATTGTTTAATGTTTATGGTAATGATCAAATCGAATTTTAAAAATTAAACATGAAATTAAACATTAAAGTGAGGTTCCAACATTTGGCACTTGGGACACCATTTCCAACCCACAGCTGATGGCTGTAATCAGCAGGGTCTACCCTCTTAACTTTGCTTAGTACAACTTCTTGAGGAGGATGCTAGAAGGAGGTTTTGGTGTCACAAATGGTGTAGAGTAGCTGATCTGGAGTCGATTGTTCCAGCCTCCCCTCCCATCCATTAGGTTTTCCATGACAATGAGAGTTAATGGCTGCTGAGGGGGAAGTGGAAGCCCAAAGGAAAAGTACTTTCATTTGGAAGAAGCTAAATGGGAGCTGTTTTTCATCCAAGTGGAAGGCAGTCGTGTTCCTATTGAAATATTTTGGACTTTAACTTTTTCCCAGAAAGAACAGGGAGAAGAAAAGTTAGAGAGGTTTTCCCAAAGCATCACTGGAACAGTAGAAAATACTACTGTGAAACAGCAAGTCCTCAGATGTAAATAATGATCATAGGGGATAAAAATGCAAAATAACACCTAGTTGCTCTTTAAATACTGTCCCTTTGGGGTAGAGCACAGCAACTGGTATACACGAGTAACATGCAGTCATTTCTGTAGTGGTAGTAATTGGTGTAGGGCTCCTGATTTAAAAAAAAAAAAAAAA
>VYZV01034342.1:169991-193283 GCA_013401275.1 Pandion haliaetus
AGTGGAGGCATGAGCTAAGCCGATTAATTTAAGGTTTTGACAGAGTTGGCTAAGTTTGTGTTTAATGAAGACCTTGGAGTGATGGCTAACAGTTAGGGTATTGCTTTTAGACCATATCTTGTGTTACAGCAAACTCAGAGCCAGGAAACATTCTCCCGTACCGAATCAGGAGTGATTTTATTGATACTAAGCCTAGCAGTTCTTTCCCAATTCTTTCCACGTGAAGTCAGCAGAAGAGCAAAGTTTGAAACAAAAAAGGTTTGAAACTAATCCCTTGTCTCTAATATCCCTATGCATTTCGGCCATGGACCTTGTCTGTGCTGTGAGCCTGTGCTTCAGTTTCTTGAGCTGTGCAGCAAGGTTAACCTTTTGCTCTAACAGTTGCATCTTTCAAGGGGCTATATCCTCAGTGTAAATTAATATCAAATTAGTATAAATTAATATCAAATTAGCAATGCTTTGCACTACCAGTGAATTGCGTGTTGTTCCTTAGAGTAAAAAAAGCTCATCACAAAAGGCAGAATCAATCTGTCAATCCCCATTCTTATGTCGACTGCTTGCCCAAATTTATTATTGAAGGAGCATGTACAGAAATTTCCATAGCATGAAAAAATAAATAAAAAGACTGAATAAATTATCTGGGAAAGTACATCAAATTGGCAAGATTTATCTTAACCTGTGTCTACTGCTCTCATCCCTGTACCATGCACTTTAAATTGGATTGGTATCCTATAAGAGACTGTCAAGGATTTCATTTGTTCTGCTTGACATACAGATGTACAATTGGTGAAACTGCATCTTATCTTAGTAATTGTCTACAGTGCTAAGTCTGTACCTAGTTATTGACTTCAAAAGTCAGGTTTCATCTATGCAGTTCCCTCATCCAACATCAGTCCAACCACCTCCAGCTCTATCTGTTCATCTTTCAGTTCACCTTCCTGAGTTNAGCAAGACTGGGTTTGAGGGGTAGAGGAGTGAGAAGGCCAGTTCCTTCTTTCTGGTAGCATCCTTGTGTCCAACGTGTCTGAAAAAAATTCATTGTGAACTGGTGCTTGAGAACTTGGTGAATATTTTGAGGCCTTTTAAAGCAAAAAGAGTTTTTTTAGTATTGGAGAGGGGTATTAACTAGCTCTAATAATATTTCTGTTTACTAATGGAACTATAGAGTTTAGTGACCACATTGAGAAATTTCTGTCTGTCTGATGGTTTTTGAGCACATTCTGGTGCAAACCCAGATTAACATGCTGACTCTAATGATTCAACAAAGTGCTTTTCCAAACTTGCAGCAACCTCTCCTGTTCACAGACACATGCTGCAAATAGACTTGCTTCTAAAATGGGATATTTTTCCTGCCTACCCAAAGAATTCCTATAAAACTAGTTATTTGTTTTCCACTTCCAGCTGAAAAGAGCTTTGGCTTTTGAGTTTTCATTTTTTAAAACCAAATAAACCTCCACATTTTTTTCTGGGAAACAGACACTTCTGTGACATATTGTGTGTTAGTCTAAATGCCTGGTGCTTTCTCCACAAATATTCTTCATGGAAACTTTTTGAGCAACTGTTGAGAGGAGAAGGTCAGAAAGAAACCCCCGTTTTCTTCCAATTCTTCCCCCTGCCCCCCGTCCTGATACATACTAGTGCCATCCTGGGGACTATCCTTATCTTGCACCTGGCTTAGCCCAACAAGTGGATGGTTCATTCCAATTCCCTGTTCCTGGCAATGAGAGAAATGACAGTCATAAGAGGCAGCTACAAATTTTCCATGGTGAAACACTCTGCTGGGGACTGTTCTCCATGGGGTGCTGCAGTAATCCTCAATTCCCAACAGTGCCGATTCACTCTTCCCAGGGAACATGGGAGTATAATATAAGAACTTAAGAACAATTACAGTCAGTCAGACCAACAGTCATTCCCACACATAACCCATCTCCTGGAGTAGTCAGTCATAAAGCAGAGGGAAAATTACAAGAGCAATACTTTCCTAGCTTCCTGCAATTGGCAGCTCAGGGATTTCCTGGGCCAGAAGTACTTTCTTTGTATCAGTAGTTTTCAATGGATTTTCCTTCCATGAGTCATCCTGTTGTTTCTGAGTTCATGGGAATGTTTTAGATGCTGGCTTTGCATCACTGGCATTTCTCATTGTTTAAGCAGGACCATTTGTCCCTGGAGAATGCAGAAGTTAGTCAAAGAACCTCCACACTGGCAACTTGTGCAATCATAAAATAATGCATTAAAGTCTCTTTTCAGTTTCCAGAATGCTGCCAGCTAAAGTGTAGATGTATAGCATGGCAGTTTCAGAGAGAAGAGCCATGATCCTGGCCGCACAGGCTGATGATGCTTATCAGATGTCATTACCCAAGGTAGAATCCCAAATCAGTGGTGGTTTAAACTTTGTAGGAGAGCTATAAACTGCAGGAGTTCAGAAGCTGTTGTATAAACAACAGCTATAGCCCTGCAGCAGGGGGGGAAACTCCCAGGCAAATTTGGGTGGATGTACAGGTGAACCAGTTTCATCCTCCAGAGTTAAAGCCACCTCCAGTCATAAGTGAGAGCCACAAGACTAAGAGCAGAGGTTTTCAGAAGGTACTGTGGCATCTTTGCCATGTGCAAGCGATCCAGAAGCAAGAGTTTTCTAACAGCTGGTGAGCAATGCCAGTTATATGCATTGCAGGTTGTGCCCATGCCTCCTGAACAGTGTGCCAGCTCACAGCGAGGAAATTACTCTGCTCTTAAGAAGGAGCAGATAGTTGTCAAGTTTTGTTGGGATATGAGGTGGGGTTTTTTTCACTATTTGTCTTCCCTTGTTCAGTTTTCAAGCTGCTTTAGGTGATCAGTATTTGCACTATAATGAAACGATGCTAAGGTATTTGGAAGGATCTGCACAAGCAGATACACTTATAAACAAAGATGGTGATTAGAATAGGATGCAGGTCTGGGGTTGTCTCTTACGTCAAGAGCTGTGTTTGTGTGTCAGCTTTACTCCTGTGCCTCCTCTCTGAGGTATACTTATTTCAGGGCTTCCTGGGAAATGCAATATGGCTTTTGTTGTTTGCAATTTTTTAACCTTTTTTTTTTATTCTTTGATTTCGTTATGGACTCCCCAGGTGCCCATAACAATGTGGCAATCAACAGGGATATGTGCAGTAGCAGAATTTTCCCTTTACAAGTAAATCTATGCAAATACGGCAACCTACCTCAGGGCATCTTTCAAACCTGGGGAAGAAATGGCAGGGAAGGAATCACATGATGCTTCACACAGAGCTTGCACACATCTCTCACCTGACTTTGGAGGCTTCTCTTGCTTTTTCTCTCTCTTCTCTCTTACCCTCTCCCCTAAATATATTTCCAGAAAGATAAGTGAGTAAAAATGGCATGTGCTGTCTTCAGGGAGCCTGTGTGATTCCCAGTAGTACAGATCCATCCCCAGAGGGTTGGTGTATGGGATGGATCTCAGGGACATGTCCTGCTTTCATATGTGAGCACACATCTGCTACTGGCCTCAGCTTGGAACTCCCTGCAAGGCACAGCTAAGAGGTGAATTTGAAACTAAGTCTATAGTAAAATAAAAAAGGAAGTGTGGCATCTTTGGAAGAACACAGAGCCTGGGACTGCACACGTTCAAGAGAGCAGCACAGTGCAGAGACCAAGGCAGGATTTGGCTTTGAATGACTCTCACAACGTTCTGTCCTCAGGGCTTGCCATCCACACAGCTGATTTCCTCAGCCAAGAATTTGAAAGGAAGAAGGACATATCCTAACCTTCACAGCACAACTGAGTATCTTCTTAGTTAGACTTAGATGTCCAGGAGGAAACGTAGGCAGACAGGTTCTGCTCCGCTGACTTCCACAAGTGCCAAGTGTCTGCATGGGGGTGAGGGGGTCATCACAGCCCCCCGCAGAAGTGGCCTTGGGGAACATCTGGCATCCAGCTTTCTCTGAGCTGCAGGGGAGATGCTTTCCTGGAGTGAAGTGGGAACTAGCTGTGGCCTTTGACATCAGCCCAAAATGCCCCTATGTGATGACCCTTACAAAATCCAATTACCTACTCAGTAGCTTGGGGGATGCTTTTTTTTCTTGTTCTCTGCCACATCAGAAACAAGAATATTAAAACATTCTTACAGAGGCTGAGCTACCATGTTGTGAGAGAAATGGGTGAAGTCTAGTACCATTTGACATGAATATACTTACTGGTAATGGTCTGAAAGAGTATGAACCTCCAGGATTTGCAGACAGATACCCAGATCCAGTACAGCTCTGCAGGGACAGAGCTGGGATCTTACCAGGTGAAAATATCTTTCCAGAACCCAGGGTAGTAGAACACAATATTATAATATATAAATATAGATAATTTTCACCAAAAATAAAAATCAAGACACTCTGTTGGAGCACAGATTGCCATAAATAAAGGTAGCCCAGAGAGGTGGGCTCTGTGTAAGGAACAGAGCAGAACAGAACAGAACTGAATGGAGTAATCTGAAGAAATTTAGTTTAGATTAAAACAGTAAAGCAGTTCTTTAAATGCTTTCAAAATGTATCACCCATGCTGTGAAATACCTTTATTACTTTCAGGAAAAAGGAGACCACCAGGTGCCCCTGCAGAAGTCCCTCGGCTTTGACAGCCCAAGTGCTTCCACCATACACAAGTGTTGCCACTGTCTACTGCCTGTATTTGCCATATGTCATCCCTTTTTGTTCACTGTCATTTACATGCTGGCAGGTTGACTTTTTATTAAGGTAAGAGTAGGTTGAAGATTTCAGATGTGGGCGCTTGAGAGACCCTCCCCTTCACAGCAAGCTCAGCTTTCTCAGTTTCAGCTCAGGCTGACATTATATCAAATTGTGTTTCTCCCCAGTGGGGACAACCACAGATTATTTACAAGATAAAACAAGAATGTCACACTAAATGAAGATGAAAGATTTACAGAAAGCATGATTGTTGTCTGAGCCTTCTTAAGAACTGCTTATTAAGGAAATCATCCTTTTAAGCAGCAAACAGCCACCAGAATTGGCCATGTTCGATACTGGGGATAGGTTCTGAACTGCTAACCAACACCAACCATTGATAACGTTCCTCTAGTGGTAATGATGCAGATGCTAATGAGCGTAATAATAATAAATAACACTGTGTGCATTTATCATGTCCCCTATTCAAAGGGTGGAAAATGCTTTACCGACAAGGAAGTGTGAAGTCCCAGAGCAGCTCTTTTCTCTGTGTGGAGTCTATTGTTACTGTAAGCAAAGGGACTTTTGTCATCTGGGTTAGCAAAGAAAAGCGCAGTGGAACTGCTGGATTCCAGTCACTATGGTGCTGCTGATTCATGGTGTGAACTTGGGGGAGTTATTTCAGTGCTCTGAGTCCCAGGTTCACCATCTGTAAAATCAAGATAATTATATTTACAGTGCTTACCTCATAGAGCTGCTGTGAAGATTAATTAACGCATATATATTTACAAAGTGCTTGGAGATCTTCAGGTGAAACCTGCTGCATATGTGCAAAATATTATTTCTCTAAAATATCTTGAAACCTCAGGAGCTGCAGAATCTCGCTGGCTACCACCACATTTTTGAATGCTTTTGTTCTTTGTCTAAGGAAGTTGTTTTGCAGGTAGCAGTTATATATTGTGTTAATGGTGGAATACTTTGCAAATAATAGTTTTTCCCAATTCCTTTTGACTTGTTTTTCTCTGCATGCACTATGTGCAAGCAGATTATGGGTTCATCAAACAATAATTTTAGATTGTTATTAAGACACATACTTTGAGTGGGCTTTTTACCTCTGTAAATTTTATCACAGTGAAAATCCCTGTGTTTATTTGCTATTGGCTATTCCAGCTGTATTGGTTGTTTGTGATCAGTCAGGTAAGCTAGTAAGCTATGATATATATCTGTATCACTTCCAGCAAGAATATACCTGGAGGCACAGTTAGGGACTGAAGATTACATGTGTTTAATTTATGTGCTATGGGAAGGATTGATCTCATCTAAATTTAGCCATCTGAATATTAAACATTAAGTCTAAAGTAGTTGTTTGAACTTACTTCAGAGTTAGTTGAAAGACATGGGCACTTGCCCAGAGCAGTTTGCCCAACCTTTCTTAGATAACAGTGTTGATAGGATGAATCAGCCTTTGGAGGCACAAATACCTCTGTTGACTGTGAAGGGATGTGGGAGTGATGTACTCAGATTTAGATGTCTGATGTGATAATAAAAGGCTGAATCTTGTTCTTCAGACCCTAGCAACACTCCTTGCCCTGGCAGAAGAAGCAGCACTACACTGAAATAGAGGATGGCTTGTTTGAGCAATAACACAGCTCCAGATTGAGACACCTAACCTGTCAGTTTGCAGATGTGGGTGTCTACATGAGGATGAGGAGACAATGTTTCCATTGCAGTAAATGGAGATCTTGACAGTGGAGCATGGGGTCTGGAGACTGATGCATCTGACCAAATTTAGGTGTCTACCACAGGGTACGTGGAATAGCATACTGAGCTCCCCTAACTATACAACTATGTCTCCACTGGCTACGGCAATCTAAATGACAAATCTGTAGATATAAAATGTGGGTATTTTAACCTGCAATTTAAAGCTCACCCCAGAAGTATGGCTTCATTAAGAGGATGAATACTGAGTTGTTTTATGCAGGCAGATACGTTGAGGGTGCCACACTCCTTACAGCTAAACAACAATGGCTTCTGCAATACTAAGTAGTCTGTAAGCATCTTCAGTGTTTGTAAATTGACTTGAAATAACAGTAGGAATTGATAAAATGAAACCCATATACATTCACCTGTTCTTATCTCTGCCTATTTCAGCTATTCCATAATTGTCCATGTTAGTTGTATTGTGTCTAAAGTTCTCAGACTATGGCATTTCCACCTCCTTCCTTTTAGAACAGTTCTTCAGTTTTAGTAATTCAATGCCAAGAAGCCATTCAGTGCAATTTTTGTTCCTTAATTTCTCTCTTACATACCGTCAAAACCCTATGAATCACATAATTCAATTCTTCCATCTCTTGATGGTTTTATATATATGTTTCCAGACAGCTGCCACATCCATACACACAAACTTTCTTCCTAATCTTTGCCCATTCTAGTCACCTTTGAAAAATTTCTGTATCCTAGATCTATAAGAGAGTGAAAAGAATATTTACACATGCACCCACCTACACACATGACTTGTAGTCAATGCATTCAACTTAGAGATGCAGGAAGCAAACGTAATAAATATCTAAGCATCTTCATATACCCTTCCTACTTCAGTGGACCTTTACCATTGAGTACCAGCTGACAATCTGCCTTTATATGCACATGAACACACAGATGTATGTATATATGTTTAGATACAGATATAGATATAAATTTTCATTGGAGCCTTTGGAAGAAGAATTCTTTTGATTTTCTCTGGACATCTGATGTTCCTTAAGGCAGTTGTCATCCTACATTAATTGGTCTTGTTCTGCCTCGGCTCACTCTTTTTTGTCTTAAATGCCACATTACAAAATGTTACAAGCCCCCCACCTCCTTTGGCATACCCACAATCCACCTGGGCATGTAGGGAAGCATGCCATGATCCTTCCTGACACATGTCAGCAAACATCTCATCAGGGGCTCAGCTGTGTCACCCCCAATGATACTGTGTGGCAAGATCAGTCCTTGGTTACATTACAACTTATCCTGCCCTCAAGGGAGGTAGGAAGTACTATGCTAATTGGTTCTGACCCTCCAAGATCGAGGGGAGAAATTGCCTTCATCCAGTGCAACGTGCCAGATCTGTTCTATAGAAACCAGGGCACTGCATTGCACACAAACCCTTCCAGTGCCTTTACAAGATGGCAGAAGCCTGTGTCTGTGTGCATGTGGTGACATGGTACAGTACAAGAGTTATATGAGCAATTCACCCCAATTTATTCCCAATAAATATAAGAGCATCTTCCCACTCACAGCAGTGGAGCATTTCTCAGACTTGCTGTGGGGTTATAAAAGTATGTGCTTGGTCTCTGCTGCATAGCTGTTGCCTCTGTGTTCTTCAAGGTTCCCTCAAAAGTCCTAGCTTCTCTGCAGATTCCTACACCCTAGGGCCGCCAGGAGTCAGTGGGGCTGACTATGAAGTTGAAGAAAACCACAGAAAATCAGTACATTTCAAAATACCCTGCCTATTCTTTACATACGCTGTGGTCACTTAGGATAAGGAACTGCAGCCTTGGAGAAGTGCGGTCCCCACCCTCCGCAGGGCCCTCTTCTCCGGCCACATTGTCCTGTTCACACAACTCAGCGTTTTTACAGAGGCATCTTTTCCACCAAAGTTCTTTAATGAATGTTTGAGACAATGCCTATAATTTGTCAGGCTGTCACAATTTCAAAATACCCTGCCTATTCTTTAATTTCTGGAAATCAGGGAGGTTTTCTTGTTTACCAGATGTTCACCTCTTCTGCACAGTGAACAGAATACTAAATGTAGGGAGACCCAGGAGTTCCTGCTCTTGCCAATGACTTGCCCTCAACCTCTGCAGAGCCTGACCCTGAATCACCAGACCAGCAGACCAGCAAGGGGATTAAAGAATCTGTTGTTTCCTGACCTAGCACTGTATGTCCACTTTATCAGACACAGACATCTTCATGCTGCTTGTCATGGTACTAAAAGAGAAATGCAGGACTGAGTGCTGCAAGCTTTCCCCCCTCACATTAATTCTTTTCTTTTTTTCTCTCTGACTTCCTTTCCAGTACACCTTTTCCTGCTTTAATCATGCCTCACTAAACTCTGTGGTTTTGTGCATCTAACACAAGATGATGTGCACAGGTCTGTGGCTTTACCTTTCCCTAGCATGCAGATATTGTTTCCTTGTCCTTTGCTGGGCTGGAACCCCAGAGTCATCATTTCCAACAGAACCAGACCCCTTTCTGGATCATATGTGCTTAGTAAGGTTGCAGAAACATCTCAGAAGAGAAATGAAGGTGGCCACATTATGTGAAATAGTTAAAGCAATGCTGCATAAAGAAGATAGAAATTGAATCTGATAGATAAGTTTTCAGAAGCACCAGGTGCTCTAGAAGAAGCAGAAGGAAGTTTTAAGACAGCCTTATACCAATCCTTGCCAGTTCTCCTGAATTAGATGTTGGCTTCCATCCCATGCGATAGATATTTTGTCTCTTCCCAAGTCTCAGAAACAGCTAGTCCTTGTGGAACAAAACCTAGCAAAGAAAACTCCTTTGCACTGCATGCCAAGGCAAATAACTTGTTCTGCAACGCAAGGTGGGTAAGTAGGGTGTTGGTAGGACCTTAATACAAGGTGGGGGGGAGATTGGTTTTTTTCAATTTGGTTATCAAAGGGATGCTGAGTAGGTGGTGCCAGATTTTGCTTGAACTGCTTGGGTTTAAATGCACACACACATACACATACAGAAACACATTCAATTGGGTGCTTCAAGGCTGGGGGAGTGCAGAGCTGTCAGGACTCTGTCAAGGTAAAGGCATCCCATCAGCTAGAGGGGGAGATTTTCTGGGCCTTGGTTTGAGAAGCAGACAGATGACTGACAGGGGTTAAAAGCTTCCTGCTTTCTTTTCCACATTGTCTCCTTGATGGTAAAGAGTTCCCTGTCCCTCACACAGAAGGTGCTCTATGATTTCAAAGCATTTTGCTGGAAATACTGTACAGACTATAATAAGCTATTGTAGCCCTTGGCAGAGATGCCCAGCTGAGCTTAATTCTCCATATCCTTAACTCATCAGCCTCTGATCATAATGCAGGTTCAGTGTCCTAGAGGACCATTAAATAAAAAAATACACACAGAAAAACCCAATTAGTACTTTTCATGATGGTGAGAGATCTCAGACTGAGTGCCCTGGGCATAGCAGTACTCTGCTTAGTCACAAGACAGGCAGTGTAATCTACCTCCTAGTCTCCCATGGGCCTGACCCAGAGGACCTGAAACCAGAGGGTAAAAAGGAGGTTGGGCTCGATCCTTCACTCCTTCATTTTTCAGCTGCTTGGCTGAGGCCATCACAGGTGAACATGGTCAGTTGTGACATTCTGGGCATCGTTGTGCATGCTTGTGTGCAAGGAACTAAGCACAGCCATCACAACCTCTAACACTGGCAGGAAGGAGAGAAAATATGCTAATGGTGCAGGTTACCAAGAGAAATTAGGAGAAGGATATCCAAATGAAAAGAAAGAGAAACATTATTCTAAGTGGCTGTGGCGCTCGTGAAGATCATCACTGGAGCCAGTGAAAAAAATGGTGGCACTCGGGTGTGAGACTGTGATCAATATTACCTGTGAACAATAACAAAAACATCTGAAATTTCCCTCACAGAGCAAGAGAGTTTGGTACTCAACTATTCCTGAAATATCCCACATTCCTTATAGGCTCCTTTGCAAATCCCCTATGGGGAAATTAATTGTCTGCCTCACATTTAACCAGTTCCCTCTACAGAAGAGGTGTGGCCTTGCTCCATCCATGCCTCATTTTTATCATGGAGCTCTAACATCTAATGAGAAGAAGATGGGGCCTATGGTCCTGTGGTCCAGCACAAGTTTCCTTAGGAAAGATTGCATCAAACTTTCTAGAAGAAGGAGCAGGAAACCTCACAGGTTTCATGCATGGGAGAATATGACCTCTTAAAGATCTCATTGGTTCATTGACCCTGAAGCTGAGACATCATCACGACACATGTGCTGTAAACACCTAAATAGATGAGATCTCAGCTCAAAAAATCACACCTTCTGAGCTTCATTATTTAAATGTTTCTATGCCTGAAAATAATTATTCCAGACAAGTATCATGAAAACAACTTCTCCTTAGCCAGGAGACAGTCTAATGGGCAGCAGTAAATTAGCAGCCGTGACTTCTTAGCTCCCAAGTCTAGTTGTGAGGTTTCTGCCTAGCTGTTGCCTTAACTGTTGCCTTTTCCAAGTGAGGGTGGGGTGGTTTATACATGCCACTTGGTCTTCAGCAGTGTTGGGATGAGCTTTGCCAGCTAATGATGCCTTTGCCAGGGGAATACAGGTGCAGCTCAACAGTGCATAGCTTAATGTAGACTCTGACCCATTGAGTGTGATTAAACGGGTCTTGCTTGGCTACAGTATAATATTATACTCATTTTTTTGCATTTTGCAAAGCAAAATGTTCAATTAAGGAAACAGAAACAGGAAATGAATAAACATTATATTTCTGTGTTTTTCTTCTATCAGTTCATTCAGTTGGCTCTTCCTAATAAACAAGATCCATCGAGGATCAACAGGTCTCAGGACTGATTTTCTCTTATTATCATCAAGGGGAGTCGGCTTTGTTGTTAACCTTTCCATTTATTTAAAATGCCCTGGATTTCATATTCAATTTTTATGCTCCCTGTTTCTGATTGTTTCCTTGAAATTGGAACTTCAAGGACTTTGATAAATGGATTGAAAGGTTGCCTTATTTCTCTGTCACTTCTGCCTTTGCGTCCTCTGCAAAATGCTGTTTTGCAAATCATAAAGCTGGGGATTGCAGTAAGTATTCATCAGAGTAAGGCACAGAGGGCTGTAGGGGCATAACAGATTAGATAGTCCTAGTGAGGGGCCAGGAGCAAGAGCTGATGGGAAATAGTTGTGAGATGAAATGAAGACGAAAGGACATAGGCTGGATATGAGTGCAGTCTTTTTTGCAGTGCTATCTATTAGCTGAAGCAGTTTTCCACTGTTGTGGTCTGTGGTGGTCTGTAAGCCGTGGAAAAGGGCCTTCAGTGGGTTTGTGAATCTCTGCTGAAGAATTCATTTACTTATTTGGAACTCATTTACACTTTTTTTCTAGTAACTCCAGTTGAAACAGTGCTGATACAGGCACATGTGAGGCTGTGAGAGATGCTGATAATTATCCATGCTGCACAAATTGTCATCTAAAATGCAAATGACAACACTAGCACTGCCCCCCNATCACCATTGCTGGGGTATTCAGTACTCCTTTGAGTGATGCATTGCAAATAAGTGTCTTCCTCAGAATAGGTTTTCATGAAATGAGTCACAGCTAGTAAATTTAAGCACCTAATCCCAATACTTTCCCCATTCAACACACTAGCATACCAAAACAGCACCTCCCTCTAAAGAGTCAAACTCAGGGCTTAGGTAACTGCAGCATGAGAAGCCTTAAGCACTAAGTAGGTTATTTCCCTCCTGGATGAGCTGAAATTGGGTTTCCATCCTTCCTGCATTGTTGCAGTCATTGCACCAGAGCCCACACTGGGAGCACCCAGAGATCTTGTTGAACACTACAGTGGCTGGCCATTTCATAGTGGAGTCAGTCAATGAGCAACATCCTTATGTCACCACACAGGAGGCCTCCCTGCAGGGCACACACCTGGGACTGCTGGCTCTCTTGCCCTTCCCATGCTCAGCTTGAGCAAGGCCCCTAGAGCCCCTCTCTCCTCTTTCCACCTTCTGAGCTCACCAAGCCCCACCATGAAGGGCATCTCACAGGGACTGCTGAGCCGAGAGGTGACTAAATCCACAGCCCACGGCTCTTCACAGGGAGCTGCTTTCTCAGAGGGATGTGACCACCCTTCAGCACCAGCGCTAACACAGCCGGTAACGAGAGTGCAAAGATCTTTCAGATGATTCAAATGTGTGATTATCGCACTCATCCCTTCACACACCTCCATAAGGGCAGCCAGGAACCATGTTCCTTCTGGCTCTGTGCTTTTCACTCCCTTTCACTGTGTTACTATGGCAAACGAGGGAAATGTTCAGCTCCCAGCTCTGAGTCATTGCTGCCTTCCCAAAAACAAACTTGTCCTAGACTGCTCTTTCACAGGAGCTGCAAAGCACACAGCCCAATATTCACCCTAGCTTCTTAGGCAGCTAGAGACTACAGCTTGTAGCAGGAACCAATAATACTATTAATAACCCCTTTTTACATGAGACCTTTTCAAAGTGCAGGGCCCAGAAGCGCTTGACGCATTTTACTACCTACGTGTTGCAAATCCACATCCTCCTAGGAATTTCACAGCCATCGCTGATGCAGGCTGAGTTCCTTGTAACTGCAGAACAACAGCACAGACACACTTCAGGTTGTCCTGTCCCAAACTCATAAATGTGACACCATACAAAAGAACAGTAAGTCTCCTCCAGCATCCCAGCTACCTACCATGCTTTGATGCACCACCAAACAACTCCACACCTGCATAGACAGGGCAGTGCTGAGCATTCCTGTTCATCAGAGCATTGCAAATGGTGTGCAAACTTCCATGTTCCCGGATCATTTCTCCTAGCAGCAAAATGCTGGTAATTGTTCAGCTGAGACTGGAAGACTTACATGCAGGCTATCATTGCATCCAAATGGAAGTATCTGCAAGAGATTTCAGGCAGGCAGAGTGTAATCCCTTTAAGAACATAACTACCTTCTGGAGATATGATCTCCTGTCTAGTTTGTTTGCCATTATATGCAACTGTCTGTCTATCCATCTATCCGTCCATCTATTCACATAGTCACCTTTATTCTCATTATAGGTAAGCACCTACAGTTTCATGGAAAGGGCAGTGCACATTTGTTCATCAATGGTCATCTCATCTCATTTTGATTTATTTAGAAGGCAGGCCTATTCTTTTTGCTTGCTTTTTTTTGCTTGCTGCAGCTGTCACCAACTTTACCTGAGCATCTCTGACCTTTACTGCCTATGACCATTTTCTGCCAAACACCTCCTCTGAAAGACCTTGATTTTGTAAAGATGCCATTTGCTGTAGGGAACAACGAATTTCTTTGCCTTGGCTTTCCCCACTTCTGTGCTGGGTAGAGGCAGTGTTGGGTGGACCACTCTGCCACACCCTGGGGTTTGAAAGCGAGTTGAGGTCATCTGCACTGGGGCAAGACTGCTTGTAAGGGAGGGAGGGAGGGAATGGGGAGACAGAGATGTGAGAAACTGCATCACTTCCACAACTGCTACTCCTCAGGAGAAAGGAGCAAAAGAAATATATATCTGCCTGCCTATTAATTTAAATCTAGACCCAGGAAGAAGTCAACGAACTGTAATTTATGAGCTGTCAAAGCCTGAAAAATTCCTTTTGACACTGTATTTTCAGTTATTACATGCTTTCCTGCAAGACGACAGCGTAATTCTGTAGGGAGCCTTCTAGTGAACAGCACAATGGCAGAGGGCAGTGGGGGCTTTCTTATTATCTTTTATTCCCCCTTTCTTCTTCTCTCCCCACTCCTTTCAGTCATCCCCCCTTTCCTACCTTGCCGCTGCCCAAACAGTAGTGAGGAAGTAAATCTGCAGCAGTCCCCATCCTGCCAGCCCTTCAGCACCTCCAAGGCAGTGCTCAGTGCCAGGCTGGATCCGGCACCGTGCAGAGATTTCTGAGGACTCATTGGGTGATAAGAATGGAGATGAGGCAGTGACCTCAACTCCACCAAAGGCAAGGAAAAAATACTCCCTCACACTCTCTCTGGCAATTTAAATACTTCAGTTGGTTTCCCTCTGCCCATGCTAGGCACCCACCACTCTTGCTGGTGCATCTTTTGGTTGGCTTTCTTTCATTTGTGTTAGCACTGATTGACAACTGTCAGCTACCTCAGATCCCCAGAAGCTGGCAGCACAGCCTGCCTGGCTCCCTGCTCCTTTATAAAGTGAACCAGAGCTGTGGAGAGTCCTGGCAGCATCCTGGGTCATATGTGCTCTCCTGGGGAGGAGCGGTTTCTCGTCTCTCCTAAGCCCTCCTGCAGGTTAGCTCCCTGGAAAGCAGTGCCAGGCTCTGAGGATGGACATGCCATCACACACTTGGACCTCACATAAAGCAGAGGGCAGGGTGGCAGCATTTTGGTGGTGGTGTTTGCTGGAGGGAAAGGCATGAAAAGGTTGCCTGCCCATGGACACCAGTCTGCATCTCCATCAAGTTCTGGGGACGTGCAAGGTTGGAGAGTGATGGCAGTGGCACCATTGTCCAATGCCAGTTAATGGGGAAACTCAAGCTAACATCTAATTAAGCTTGACCTGAAAATGTTTCTGTTGCCTGAATCCAACCTGAAGTTCCCCTGGCATACAGCTTATTTCCTTATCACTTGGGCACAAGAGTGGGAGAGGCATTTCACAACAAATGTCATTCATCCCTGTATTTCCGAAGCTTTCTTTTTCTTACACACACAATTGCTTTTTAATTTGAGTTGCTGGTGGTGGTGGGAAGGTTGCCTTTTTGCTTTATTTTTTTTCTTCCCAGCTTTGGTTTCTCACTTACAGCTTAGAAACCCCTTTTAACGTCTATTCTCTGTGATAGGCACTTCGCCTCATATTTAGGGAATCACACCCACACACTGCACGCATCCATATGCAAACACACAGACACACATACACATTTCTGACTGAACTGAACTCTGAATCTTGTGCTTTAATATAGTTTAAGCAGCCTGTGCAGAGCTCTCTGGAGTCAGGATTATGGAATAGTGCCCTAAAAGCACTGTAGAAATGTCCAGACCCAGAGAAAAGGACTGTGCTTTCTGTTGGGTTCTGCTGCAAGGCAAACCATCACAACTCCCAGAGTCTACTCCAGGCTGTCTACTCCAGGCTATATTCCCCTTTAACTTCACTGTGCCTCAGTTTCCCCAAACCTGAATTGGAGCCAACACCACCACCTACTACTACTTAGGCAATATTTGAATGAATATGTTAGAGCAGCGTTATGGCTCTGCTATCATTACTGTGATAGCATGTTCTTTCAGAATTAGATATCAGAACAACCAAGGCCAAAATTCCCCTGGATAGCAGATGGAGAGATGAAAAAATGGAAACAAAGAGATTTGCCCAGGACTGCGCTCACATTTAATAGCCAAAACAGGGCGATAAAGGCCTTCTCTTGAATGTAAGACCACTACCTAGGGAGCTGGGGACAAACTGTTGCATCTTACTCGTGACTGGGTTATTGATGGGCAAACTTTCAGTGTTTTTGTTAAAATTCAGGAAAGCCTGCATGAAATTCTTCAAACCTCTGTTCTCAGGGTCCTAGCTTCCACTCAGACAAGGTTCATGCTGCTACCTGAAAGAAAGACAGAGCCAGTAGCTGCCTGTAAGACCACCATATCACCCAGGGCTAGACCTTCCTAAGTCTGGGACAAAGTGGCTGGAATAGGCCAAAAATGAGTCAGGGCAAGCCAATAGTTAAACAGTGGCAGAGTCAAAGGAGGGTTCAGTGCATATTCCCTGACTTTCTTTTGGTTAACATTACATATTATAAATAAATGTCATCCCAACTGGGACCTGAGTTTTGTTTCTAGCTCAGAGAAATGTTCAGAGAAGTTGAATTATAAGAATCCTATTGCCTTACATTGCTTCACTGTGCAGGGAAATCTCTGAGTGTATTCAATACAATTACTTCTGCTCCCATGAAAAAGATGTTGAGGTGGGGAAAGGAAAAAACTGTCCTGCATTTCCCCTTGCATGAAACACTCTTCAGAATTGTGACTTTGTTTTACTTTAGTTGCTAGTCTCTCCAGCTCTCACACCCTCTGTGGGACTAGCTTGTAGAGGCTATTTCATCCCAGGGTCCTGCAGACATAATAATGGCAAGGGCATAATAAAGAAAAACAGGGTCTTTCTTATGGTAGTTGAGTCACTGTGTTTGCAAAGATAATGCCTACACCTGCATAGCAAACACAACTTGTGAGTGAACCAGCCATTAGCAATAAGCTGTAATAACTGAGAGCAAAGAAAAGAAATAACTAAGGTCTATGCCTAAATTTTGTGGCAATATCTGGAGAATGTGGACCATCCTTAGGAAAATATAATATTCCTTAAATGTTAGTGTTAGAGAACTGTGCTGCAACAGAGCCTGCTGTTCAAGCCGGTGGTAAGGAACAATGCCAGAGGCAAGGGAAGGGAGGAGAGGGGCTATGTCTCTTTGAGATCCTATCTTCCCCTTGGGAAAACTGACTGATTGAGTTTTCTTTATCAGTAGAAGTTATCGTGAGCTGCAAAGGTTGGATCTCTAGAATTGGAACTTCCTTATAGTTCCTGCTGAGTACAGCATTCAAGAGGGCAGACATTAAATGGATTAAGAAGTCAGTAATAGACAAATCTCAAAATGCAGTTGTCAAAGAGAAAGCATGATAGAGTGAGGGTATTTGTAGCAGGGTTCTGCACGGATCAGTACCAGCTCTGATGTTAGTCAGCGTTGTCAAGAATGATGTGGAATTAAATATCCCAGCTGATACAATCTGTGGATAACACAAAATGGAAAATTGTAAGGACAGGACTCTGATACAGAGTCATCTCAGTCACTTAGGTCACGCTGAACAAGCTTTAGCTGGCTGAGGTGTTATGCACGTGTTTCTGCAGAACCAAATCTAAGCTGACTCATGGAGGAATAAGGCTAAAAAGCAGGCCTAAAGAATAAGGGATTATACTTCATAAGACAGTGACCTAGAAAAGTACCTAGGCAATGACCTAGAAAAGTGGTTAACACAGCTGAGGAAGTCAACATTAGCTCCCAGCATGGTGGTGGGCATAACCACCTAATGGGACCTCTTGCTTTATAAACAAGGAAACTGGAGGACAAAGATGATTTTTTTAGTAGGTAGCATTGGTGGGGGAAGTACTCTGGAAAGCTGATCCCATCTTGGCATTCACTTTTTAAAAACTGTAAAATATTTTGAAAAGACCTGTATAAATGAAACAGATGCTTCCAAGTGTCAGGCTTAAAGAGTTGTGCTCATCCTTGCCTGAGAGAGCTCCAAGAGACTTGAGTCTTTATGGAAGTATCTTTTCTGGGGAAAAAAAGCCTATATACTAAAGAGTGCTTTAATCAGCTGGAGAGAGGCTGAACTTTTCTCCAAAACTTTTCTAATTTGAACACAAAGCCAAGCACATTAAAGTGAGAAGTCAGAGACAGGCTCTTGTCACAAGAGGATGCACACCAAAGCAAACTGGGATGCTGACGGTTGCTCTGCTTGTTGTCCTTGTAGTAAGACTTGACCCTCTCCAGGACACACATTTTAGCCAAAACACAACCTATGGGGATAGCTGCGGGGCAGCAGCAGAATAGGTTAGGCATGGCAGTTCAACCATGGGACAGGAAGCTGCTGGAGGCAGCTCTGTGGGCATTTCCAGTACAGAGCAGGAGAGACTGGATCACTGAAAATCCCTTTTTTTGACAATAAGCCATGTGAGCCTCTGACTAGCCTGGGGTTAAGGGGGTTTTGGGAGGAAGAAGGAGTCATTGATACTATATTTTTCCCTGTACGATACCCATCTTTGCTTCCTGACTGATGCTGCAGATCACTGGAGAGGGTCTTTAGCATGGGGAGCGTGCTGAGACCACGCACTGGCTCTCTGTGTCAATGTTATCACTCGCTGTCACATTTCGAAAGAGGAAGCGAGTCTGTGCCATGCACGCAGAGAACAAAGCCCTTGCAGAGCCGTGTGAGAGTTACAACTTGTCAGCACGTCTCTCAGCCTGCCGAGGGCCAAACATGAAACACAAAAAAGGCCTGAAATGAGGGAAAACGGGGGAAATAATAGCACAGTGAGCTCTCAAGCTTAGAAAAGGCTTGCTATAAAACAGCACCTTCGCTCTCTGTCTCTCTCTCTGTGTCTCTGAGTCCTGGCTACTGATGAAGGGAAGAGATGACTCCCCTTAGAACAGTCACAGTACTGTTGCAGTAATAGGGACCAGAGCCAGGTTCAGATCTGGCTTGCACAGCCCTGCTTTCTCCACATACCCCAAAAAAGCATTGTTAGCCAAAAAAGCATTATTAGTGGTGATGAAATCTGAGGTAGAAAGAGCCTACTGAGGGTTATGTTTTCCCACATAGACCATGAAGCTCTAGTAGCTGGAAATTTACCTTTTTGAGACTTGGATTTTACCCTGAATCAGGGGATTAATTTCTCTAGGTACTAACTTCGGGTAGGAATGGGATAACTGCTTTTTATATTTGCTGATCTGACCATAGCTGTGTTGGTGGGAGAAACAATTGTATCATTGCATGGTGTGTGTCTGTATTGTTGATTTATACCTACTAAGGACCTTGTTTCAGGAAGCTTTGTAGATTTATGCTTAGTGATCATTTGGTCCAGGTGTATAATTTTCTGTTTCAAATACTTTTGGCATGGATAATATACCATGGCAAGAGAAAGACAATAGTACGGTCAACGCTGTGCAGGGGTAAGACAAAGGACCAACTTCAGACCACTTCTGTAAAAACAGAGATGCGTCTATATAAAAGGCTGGAGAAAACTGGCTGAAAACAGCAGACCAATATCCCCACTTCATATGGACTTAGTCCTATACTGCCATTTGTTGTTAATATAATTGGTAGTATATGCATCCTTCAGGCTCTCTGGTCTGATTAAAATTAGATGAAACAGAGCACTGATGATAGAAAATTACTTAACAAATATTTGTCTTATTCCCATCATGGCATTGTGCTGCATCTCCTTCTTCTGGTACCCAAACTGGTAAGACATTGAGTTCCCTCCTCTAAGACTCACTTGTCGTTAATCTTCTGTGCAGACTAAGAGATGCACCTCCTCTTGCAGTTGTATGAAAGTTCATGGTCTCTGGTCCTCACGTGGAATCAAGCTGTGGTTTAAAGCCAAGATTTTATCTAACACTTAGATGAGCAAGGAGACAAGTTCATTAAGCCTGAAGGAAAACAAAAAGACAATAATGGTGCTTCAGAGAGCGCAGGACCACCCAGCAATACCACTTTTACACAAGCAGAGCCCTGAGTCAGTCAGTAAGAGTTAATAGGTAGTGTTGGGCTGAGCCGTGAAGCATTTAAAAAGACCAGTGGAAAGAAGGAACTCTACAAGGAGACAGGCAACACAGGATTTGACCCTGAGCACTCCCATGTCCCTACATGCTAGGGAAGAAAATGGTGGAGAAAAGCACTGCTAGTGCAAGCCACTGATATGTCATACATGTCCACTACAGCCAATGCACATCTGCTGTGCATTCAGATAACAGCAACGAAGATCAGAGTTTTGGCCTGTCCCCACAGGCCTGTCAGGCAAGGGCTGACTAAACCATGTGAGCTGAGAGGTCCCGTGCCTTCTCCTGGCCAAGCTCACCCCCAAAACCCACCTGTAAACAGAGCTAACAGCAATGCCAGTGCCTGGAGTAAACTGCATCTGCAGCAGGAGGCTGTTTATGAACTATTCTTTACTGCTGGCATAGCACCCGCTCGTTTTCACCTTTCTTAAAGGTTAACCTCATTTCCCTCTGTTAGTTGGTTTTAGCGAATGCCATTTGGTGCAGCAGTTAAAGAGCTCTGTCAGCGGATGGAAATGACAGTGGCATTTAAAGCCAGTCAGAGTTGAGAGTTGGGAGGGTGGGANATATTTGCAGGGGGATCCTAAGTGACATCAAAGTAATCCCATTTTCCCCATGGAGAGGACAGATCTTCAGCTCAATAAACTGATTGGGACAGGTCTCCCCTGAGTTTGAAACCAGCCCAAAGTCAGGGAGAAAAAGTGCCTGGGGTGCTCCAGAGCAGGGCACAGGACATCCCATGTCTATGGGTACCTTCTTGCTGGGTCTAGAAGGCCTTGCATGCAGCCAAGTTTGTGCTGAATATTGCTTACACTAAAGGAAGGTTCCTCTGTGAGTGTGTTGGTTATAAATTTTATTGCAACCCCTGTGTCACACACTGCCATTGCTGCCTGGCATATCAGGCCACACAGTCCAGTTACAGTTTTCCTGCCTTCCCTCACTGCTCTGTGCTTCTGTTTTAAAACCTGGGGTCAGTCTTGCAGGAAAGTCTTCCAGTCAGAGGAAGATTGAGTTTTGCCTGTGCTGGAGATTTCACAGGGTTTTGTTTTTCTTTTCCTTATTGCAACAGAGTGAAAGGAGGTTAAGAAAACAGGCCAAATCAGGGAAATACATACAGACCCCCAAACCTTAGCACACAAAAGTTTTGATTGGCATTGATAAAGGCTCTGCTGTCCTGCTCCATCCTCACCAGACCTCTCCTGGCACGGGTGTAATACGCCGTTCTGCATCAGGGAGAATCTGCAATACGCAGCAGCAGTAGGGATGTGCTGAGCAGTAGTTCAGCAAGCTGAGGGTCTGATCTAAAGCCTTCAAGGCTCTGTGGCACTCTTTTTCATTAACTTCAATAAGCTTCAGCTCTAACCCTGAATCCCCGATGTTTATTTCAAGCACTGGTATAGCATCACTGGAATATAATATTCCTTTGCATATGCACCTTAGGGTAACAGTCTAAAGGACTATGTGGATAAGTCAAACCAGATCCCGCCAGGCACCATCCTGAAGCAGACCCATTAATTTCCTGGGTCATTTGTTGAGTTGGCCAAAGCATTTCAAAGGAACGGTTATCTAGCCGAACGTGTACTTCTGTAAAAGGCAAAGCGTTCCCCTGGAACAGGTCTATTTCAATGAGATTTTTGCTAGAGGA
Organism: Pandion haliaetus; assembly: GCA_013401275.1. Taxonomy (NCBI): domain Eukaryota; kingdom Metazoa; phylum Chordata; class Aves; order Accipitriformes; family Pandionidae; genus Pandion; species Pandion haliaetus. The sequence goes on from VYZV01034342.1 coordinate 191,363, forward strand.
CATTTTTTTTAAATTAATGCATCAAGTTCTCATTTCAGGAGGTACAAACCTGTGATTTTAACAGGATCTTTTTGATTAATTTTGTTTCAAGTCTGTATTGTATTAAACCATTAAGAACATAAGAGATTCCGTTTTGGGTTAGACCAAAGGTTTGTCCAGTCCAGCATCATCTGCTCCAGCAGTGCCTATTAGAAAGAGTAAGAACAGAGCTTTTATAAAGAATGACCGTTCCCTTAATATCCTCTGGCTTCCAGCAGACAGAGGTTTAGTGACTAAGATAGCTTTTGCATCTGGATCTTCCTGTTTAATAGGAGTGAGTGGACAAAACCACCCCTAATCTGTCTCATTCTCCTTGGAGCTAATTTATGACTTTTGCATTCAGCAACATCCCATGGCAGAAACATCTTTCATTTATTCATATAGTGTGTGAAAATGTACTCTTTTGTCTGGCTGAAAACCACAGCCATTCTGCTTTATATATTTTATGTTTTGAGGTTATTAAGACAAAGTCTTTTTATTCCTCTGAGACAATACCCTGTAACATTTCACAACTGAAGAATTTCCATTTCACAAGAACTTTGGCCTCTCCAATTCAAAGTGGAAGCACATTTTTTGAGACATCAGTATTTCCCATAGAAAGAAAATTCCATTTTTCATCCAGTTTCAGTCATTTCACTATATCACTGTAATTGAGGGTGACAGCAACAAAAATAATAATAAAAAAACCCCAAACCCCAAACCCAACAAAAAAACCTACTTAGGCACTCTGGGAAGAACTGGCAAGAATGTATGAAAGTTTCACAACAGCAGTTTCTTCCTCTCAGCTGGGCTAGGAGAGTCACAGGGACAGGTTAGGGGGATCAGTCATGCCAGCCTCATCACACTGGCACTACCTCATGCCCCCACCTCATAGTTTAAATGCCTATAAGGCAGATGGTATTTCACATAGGATAGGAGTCCAATTCTCACCTTCATTTTTATCTATAAAATCCCCAGACTGGGACTTCCACCTAGGTAAAGTGGGACTAGTTTAAGCAAAGCTACATCTTCTTTTTAGGTGATCTGCTTTGTGGGAGAAAAAACAACACTTTTAAGGTCTCCTTGCAGTCACTGGGATGTCTGAAGGATTAAACAGGTGGATCCTGTTTAAGTTCAGATCTTGAACTAATCATCTGTAACTGGGCATAAGCACTGCATGCCTAGCTCCACTGCTCACATCCATAGGCAAATCCTTACAGGATTTCAGCTCTTGCTCTATGAAGCACAATGAAATTATATTTTTATTTCCAACCTCCTTATTTTTCTGCTTACAGTTACAGGTAAGACTGTCTCTTCCCACACTTACATACACAGTCTGGCACACTCCACTTTTGATTTTAGCTGAGGATTCCAGGTACAAGCGTCAAACAAATAATACACAAAACTTCTGTGTGAAATACGGTTTCATAACTGAAGTAAGCATTAGGCCCGGAGCTGTATGATGTAGGAAAGGTGTTATTGAGACCTATGAGACATGCTGCTTGCATTCCTTTATTATTATTGTATTCTTTTGCCTCTCCTTCATTTTCTTTGTTTGTAGACAAGGGGATGGAGAGGGAGAAAGCCAGCAAGTTTATAAAAGCAAGAGAGAAAGGAATTGAGGCATTTTGTGGAGATCTTTAATGACATTCTGTATAATTTGAAAGTGGGGAGGGAAGGGGGGAGAGAAAAAGGGAATTAGCAAAAAAAATGGCAAAAGAAAAGTGGAATGTGGAGAGAAGCGTGTGGATGAATTTTAATGCAATCAGAAAGCTGTAATAATGGTAATAAAGGAATATATTCAGACGTCAAGAGAGGGAGAAGGGAACAGGACCCGCGACGCCAGAATTTAAATTAGACATAGGCGTATAATTCTTTTTTCTTCCCCCCCCCCCCATCTTTC
>VYZV01034342.1:193290-206069 GCA_013401275.1 Pandion haliaetus
CCCCTTCTTCAAATGAAGGAAATGGAATTTTTAAGCACAGTGAAAGAGGGATTAACAATTGGCAGGTTTTCAGCCCTTTGTCTTTTGGCGAATCCCATTTAATCACCGTCTTTAATATTAAGGAGGCTGTGGCCATGCGGGGCTGTCTCAGGCTTGGGGGAAAAGGGATGATATACAGAGGAAAAGAGAGATAACACTTAGGTTCAGGCAATTGTGAGGAAGTGTTTCAATTACCTCCACTGAAGTCTTTAAAAACTGAAGTTTAATTTGATCTGAAATGTCGTCACAGCTCCTGCAAGAGAAAATATGTCCTTCCCACCCCCCTTCCTGCCCATGTCTTTGCTGTTTCAATAGTCCTCAGTGCTCAAGGCTGGAGTGCTACCACAGATTAATGTCCTGGCCTTCTAGGCTTCTGGAAAGGGTTTCAAAGCCCCGACAGGTCACCAGTGAGATGAGTTTAGGAACTGAAACTTATTTTCCTGACATACCAGCCTTGACACCACTGACCCTGCAGAGTTTGTCAAGAAGCTTCTAAGCTTTGCTCTGAATGAGTGTGAAAACAAAATGGCCCTTCAGGCTCAGCCTCAGCCTTATGTGGCCACAGAGTAAAAGGGGATGTTACACATAGGAATTACATTGTGTTAAATTCCCCAGAACTAAAAGCTGTAGGAGTTGTTTTCAAATCTGAGCTGCCTCTGAAAAATGAGTGTAAAAGCGGGACTCAGTGTTCGTTTGAGGTGTCATTTGGTAGTACAACACAGTCTTCTTCACTTCCTTCTTCTTTGGGAAATACACCAAGCTGGGCAGGGAAACAACTGTAGATTTTCAGGAATAAGAAGCCCAAACAGTCGTGGAAAATCCTGCAAAGTTTAGTTACAGCACAGCTCCACACCTCTGCACTTCAATGCTGGGTCTCCTTAGGTGCTTTTCTCCCATGAACATTTCCAGGGGTGTTCCCAGGAAATGGGAGCCGTAAGCACAGGCTGCTAGTATCTAGGGAAAGAAGCATGATTTCTTTTCATGATTGGAAGGCTGATTTTAATTCAGATATTCTTCCTATTGTGGAGAGATGGTGAAGAGAAAGTGGGTGTTTGGGCTATACACTGAATTTAGAAAGGTCCCATTTTGACTCCTGAGTCTTTTCTTAAAAAGCATCACTTCATGAATCATTCTCAGAAATATTCCAGTTGGGTGTTTCAGATAATGAATAAACTTGGAAGAATTATGATTTGCCAGGCAGAAATCAGGCAGACTCTGTGCTTTGCATGACACCAGGTTTTAGACTGCTCTCACCACCAGCTTTCTTAAGTAAAGGCTACTAATAAAGAGGGTCATTGTGAATTGTTTTCCCAGCTCAATATCAAACACCATAAAACCTGTCATTTAAGGTCTGCAAAGGGAATAGCATCCCTTGGCAATGGACAGTTGTGATGGTGCTGTTCAGTAAGTCAGAACTACTGATATTTGTCTTTGGGTTATAATATTCTCACCTGTACATGAAGAGTCTGCCGTTAAAAGAATCATTTAGTCTATGTCTTCATGTCAGGATTTGCTTGGCCTGTTGCCCAAGTTTTGTCCATAACCTGTCTGTACAGAGGACGCCTGAATGTACTTTCATCTGAACTGTCTAGAGGAGGCTGTAGGTTTAAGGTTGGATTTCGCTTCAGTACAGGTAGACAGCAGGTCTTGCCACAGAAGCACAGGCTAGCCAAGCCCGAACAGCATTCCTACCCCTTGTTTGGACAGAGTTTAGCAGCTGAGGAACTTCCAGTTCCCCGTCAAGCAGCTCTCTCTGCTCTGGAGGATAAGACTGTTGTATGGATGAGGACCTCAAAAGTAGAGAACAGGCCCAGACACATTTAATTTATAAACATATTCTTAGACTTTGGGTTCAACAGTTGGCAATATGTTAAATTTCTTTCCAGTTGCTCACAGGGCCAATGACAGATCACTGTGGTGGTCTTTAAGGTTCACACCACTGCAGGACATGAAAATCTGTCCCTGTAAGATGACTCCGAGATCCACAGTCATTGCCATTTGCAAAACCAGGGCTTTCCATTCCGAACCAAGGCCTGCCTTGACTTACTCCCCACCATGGACTCCTCTTGCATGCAAAACTTACCATTAGAAACCATTGGAGGGTTCAGCCATAGATCTGAACACCAGCCTGCCAGGTGCCTTTCATTATTACTGCCAGAGCTCCCTGTATTCCTGGCTTGTGGCAAACACCGAGGAACCTCAGCAATGCCCGATTTTGCCTGGTACAAGCAACAATTATTCTTTTTGCAGATGGGGAAACTGAGGCTGCCTTTTGCACTGGGTAATTTATGTAGCCCATATTTCTACTGAGGCTGCTGTTCTTGGCAGAGATGTATTGTAAGTATCTACACTCTTGTGAGATCCCATCTGCAGTACTGCGTCCAGCTTTGGGGCCCCCAACGTAAGAAAGGCATGGACCTTCTGGAAAGAGGCCAGAGGAAGGCCACAAAGGTGATCAGAGGGATGGAGCACCTCTCCTATGAAGACAGGCTGAGAGAGTTGGGGTTGTTCAGCCTGGAGAAGAGAAGGCTCCAGAGAGACCTTCTAGCAGCCTTCCAGTACCTCAAAGGGGCCTACAAGAAAGCTGGAGAGGGACTTTTTCCAAGGACATGTAGTGACAGGACAAGGGGTAATAGCTTTAAACTGAAAGAGGGTAGATTTAGGTTAGATGTAGTGAAGAAATTGTTCACTGTGTGGGTGGTGAGGCACTGGAACAGGTTGCCCAGAGAAGCTGTGGATGCCCCATCCCAGGAAGTGTTCAAGGCCAGGTTGGATGGGGCTTTGAGCAACCTGGTCTAGTGGAAGTTGTCCCTGTCCATGACAGGGGAGTTGGAACTAGATGATCTTTAAGGTCCCTTCTGACTGAAACCATTCTATGATTCTGTGGTTTAGTAACAGTAACTACGTGGTCATCCATCTCTCTGGTACCAGGAATAACAAACCACCCTAAGGGAAAAGTGATTTTTGCCTTCCACAATATCTCAAGCATGGCATGAGATGGGACCCAGGAGTCCCAAATAGCAGTTTGAAATCTACAGGCAGGAGCTTTGGCCAAGCTCTTGCACATCCTCATGGGTCCACTCTTCCATAACTGGATCAGGAGTGATTTCCACTCTTTTCTAAAACAAGATCTAGGGCCTGTCTGTTGAAAATAGTTTGTGGCATGTTCAAAATAAACAGAAGGAAGAGGTTCCTAACACAATGCATAAATAAGCTGCAGAACATCTTGCTGCAGGATGTGGTGGATGCTTACAGTTTGCATACTGAACAATTACATCAAAGAAAGACACTTCAAAAACCATTACATATGAAAAAACCACTGCAGACTCCAGAAGTCACTAAACTGTAGAACACTGGAGTCTAAGAGAATATTTGGGGGGATTAACAAAATTGCTCCCCCTGTTCTTGTACTCTTTCCTGACATCCACAACTGGCTATTGCCGGAGGTAGCACACTGAGTCAGACAGACCCGCTGTCTCTCATACAGCTGTTGTTTCACTCTGTATCCAGGATCCATTACCAAGTCAAGGCTCAGAGTGCATCCAAGCAATTAAATAAAAGAAATCCTTCAAAATAAGTTTTTCAGCTGCAACAGTGGAGAGTAACACACCTGTGGGATGAAGATTCCTTCTTTGTGCAGGAGAATTATGCTCCCACACCTGGGCTTATATTAATTTGCGCTTGTCCCCATCACACAGCTGTTCAGATTAGATGTTATTCTCTCTAGCCCAGTTGTCTCAAAGCCTCTGTCTCCAGCAGTCAGAGACCAGCAGCTGTGCAATCATATCTGTTAACGTATGGGATATAAAGAATCTGTTAAGTAAAACCAAACCAGGGAGGGAGGAGGGGAAGAGATCAGCACAGAGAAATCACTCCTGCTAAGATGTGATTAGGGATGCCCCACAACACCCGGCTGCAAGGAACAGGTGAACTCAGCAAACATTTTAAAGCCTGCAGTAGAATTAGCCCCTTGTGAGCATTGTTTGGTATGGGGAGGAGGAGTGAAAAGGGGGGGAAAGAGGAGCCTGTGCAGGTGGAGGAGGATTTGGTTGCTATTGTTTGGAGTTAGGTAGCGGTAGGTTTCTGTTGTTTCCAGAGTGGGTTGGGCTTTTGGTTGTTGTTGGTGGTTTTTTCCCCCCCATCCTAATTTTTGAAACACCTCCATTTTGCAAGGCTCATGTATTTTCCAGCAAGGTACCATGGAGAAGATAATTAGCTAATTTACAATTAGCTACAACAGAATTCGTAATCGCTTCCCCTGTGGAAAGGGCTGTAATCATCATCACGGAGCTGTAGGACTGCTGTGAAAATGGCAATAGGAGTGTGCAGCCCAGGCTTCAGGAAATGCCCTGCTTTTAGCCTATTGATCCACCTGATTAACACAGGTTGAGGGGAGAGGTGGGGAACTGCAGCTCAAGAGGGGAGCCAATTTTAGCTTGCAGATTTGAGTTCAGAGCTCAGTCCAAACTTTCATAGTGTTCAGGGCACCTGCAGCTCACCCCTTTGCTCTATAGCTCCTCCTTTCTTCTTTGGCCTGAGGAGGATACTTTGTCCATGATTGTCTGAAAAAAAAACCCAGATTTTTCACTACTGTGATGTTGGCAGATTCTTGATGCCACTGCATGGAGTTGGGGCTACTGGTGGATGAAAAGGTGGACGAGAACCGGCAATGTGCGCTCACAACCCAGCAGGTCAACCATACCCTGGGCTGCATCAAAAGAAGCGTGGCCAGTAGATCAAGGGAGGTGCTTCTCCCCCTCTACTCTGCTCTTGTAAGACCCCACCTGCAGTACTCTGTTCAGCTCTGGGGCCCCCAACATAAGAGGGATATGGACCTGTTGGAGCGAGTCCAGAGGAGGGCCACAAAGATGATCAGAGGGCTGGAACACTTCTCCTGTAAAGAAAAGCTGAGAGAGTTGGGGTTGTTGAGCCTGGAGAAGAGAGATATCTGGGGAGACCTTACTGCAGCCTTTCAAGACTTAAAGGGGGCTTATAAGAAAGATGGGGACAGACTTTTAGTAGGGCCTGTTGCAATAGGACAAGGGGTAATGGTTTCAAACTAAGAGGGTAGGTTCAGACTACATATAAGGAAGAAATTCTTTACTGTGAGGGTGGCGAAACACTGGAACAGGTTGCCCAGACAGGTGGTAGATGCCCCATCCCTGCAAACATTCACGGTCAGGTTGGGTGGGGCTCTGAGCAACCTGATCTAGTTGAAGATGACCCTGCTCATTGCAGGGCGGTTGGACTAGATGACCTTTAAATGTCCCTTCCAACCCAAACCATTCTATGATTCTGTATGATTCTATGATGGATACCCTCAGCGTCACTTCCTCTCCCCTCTCTGCCAAGGATCAGTCAGGAGAGCAGGCAAGGAAGATCTGCTCTGGCTCTTGCATTGTGTCTGGTAGATATGCCACTTGGTCCTATGCACCAGCATTTTCTTCTTACCCACACCTGCACAGAAAACTTCTCTAGGCTGCTCATTTGTTCTGTCATGGTGCCAAGGAGATAAGCTTAAAGGCCTTCCTGAAGCCTGGACAGAGGCACTGCAGCTGGTCCATCACCATGTGTGCAAGCAATGTTTGGGAAGGAGGGGAATAGCAGCAGGGACAAATAATTATTGGCTATATAAATAATGGAATTAATTAGCATCTTGTTTCTGAAACAAAGCCATACAGCAACCTGGTCCCAATGCTTAGAAAGCCAAAGGCATTGAGTAACATCAGAGAGCTGCTCTGTTGAATACCATGCACATACAGAAGGTGGTTGTTCCCATACAGAAATATTCAAATACCAGTTTTGTCCTTGCATGGAGAAGCACACAATCTATCCATGTGTGATGCCCTGGCAATGAACTCGGGGTGAAATAGGGAGGCTCATAGGTTTTAGAATAAGGGGTTTCATGGCTAGAAGGGACTGTAGTGATCTTCTGGTTTGCCCTCCTGATTAGCCTGGGCCACTAAGGTGGTAGATCTGTCCCTCTTTATTTTCAAGGCCTTGGATGCGATGTTCTAGATGGTAAAGCTGGCTTACGCTTTCCTGATGCAAGGATTCAACCTCTTTGTTCTGCATGAGGAATACAAGAACACAAGTGTATTTATATACTTTTATCTAAATGTATCCCCACGCACACACATACATTAGCAAGAGCTATCTGGATAAACACAAACCTGTCATGTCTCTCTGTGAGTGACCCTAATTTTCCCCCAGTCCCTCCACAATTGCTGTGATCCTTGTTCTTGTCCTCTTACTTCACAGAGGGTCAAACATCCTGCATCTCATTGTCCCTTCTGTCTCTTTAATTACTGCCTATCCTCCCCCTTCTCCCCCTCACTCCCATGTCCCCCCGCCCATCTCTCAGCACTTGGTTTGCAATGCTCTATTATTTCGCCTTTCACACGTGCTGTCTCCTTCACCCAGGCCCGTCTGACACCTCTGCCTTACGCTTATCATAGAAACATAACATTTAAATACAAATAGAACAGGGAATAATTTAACCCCTATTTGCACTGGAGAAGGTGCCAAGGCTTTGTATAAACACAGCCGGGGAGATTTATAGATGCTGCATATTTACCTGACAAGTTACATTTCTTCACCACTGTGCCTTGCAGCCAGCTTTTCCTGATGGGCACAAGCCTCTGTTGCCGGCAGAGTGGTCAAGAAGAGGGAAACCTGGTTTCATAGGGATATTGGAAATGTCACCAAGGGGATATCTCTGGGAACTCTGGTTTGCCATTGCTGTGGCCCTTCTCTCCCTACCTGTCTTCCTGCAAGGAATGGGGGGTGCTGGCTCCTGTTGCTGCTGTGGTTGTTTTTTTTATGGCAAAATAGGGTAGACTTGGGATAAATTTAATTTTCAATATTGTCAGAGTGCCTCAGGTTGCTCATGGTGAGGGCCTTGTGGTGCACCAGCAAAAATCTCCTCTGCTCTCCTGGGCACCACAGCACAGAGACATAGCCATCCATGGTTGTTTCCATGGGCCAAGCAGGCATGATGGACTCAGGTTTTGGGAAATACTTATAATGGGGTGAACACTAATGGGGGAAAACAAACATGTGGGGAGAAGAAGCTTGCATGGACACCACATTCAGCCCCCACACTGCGGGGCAGTGTCACTGCTCAGACTGCTGCTGTTAAGGGCTGCCTCCACAGTGAGGTTACTGAGGTTTCTTCACTAACATGTAGTATTTGGGTATGAGATAGAAACTGAAACTGTGACTTTGGTTTGTTAATAGACAGAAATTTGGACAGGCTGTTCCTGACCAAAGCAAAGAGGAAATGCTCAGATGTGCATCACTACTTCGTGCATGGCCATGTGTGGCCTTGAGGAAGCTGCAGAGAATAGGTTTTCATCACACCTATCCTTAGACATGTTAAGTAAGCTCACTGTCTTGATTTCCCTCATAGGGAGGAGATAGAGGCTGCTCCTCATGGCTGCCCACCTCTGGCATGTAAGACAGGATGATACTGCAAGGTACCACTCCCTCTCTCATGGCTATGGGCCAGCTTAGGCTGGAGGACACGGTCATGACGACAGCTCATACTGGGGGCATCCCAGATCACAGGCTCATGCCCAGCCTCTTTTTGTCCATCTCTTCTCACCCTGGACAGTGGTATTTCTGTCTTACTTGACTGTATGTTCACTTTGCCCTGGGGCCCAGTTCTTAGGGGGCCTGGTTTGAAGGTTTTTTATCCCTCAGTCCCACAGTCTGAAATGAGGATGATAGCATTGAGCTTGGTAATGGAGGTCACAGGGGACTGAGTCTGCCCAGTGCTCTGAAATTCAGATGTGGGCCCTGAGATGCCTAGATTTGGGATAGCATATCAGTAAAAAGGAAGAAGCATGGGACTCAGTGGGGTGGTATGGATGGACCATGAGTGGTAAGGATGGACCCTACACCCTACAGACAGGGAGAGCTTAGGGACAGCTTGATTGGGGGACTGCTCCAGGCTTGTGTGCAGCCAAAACCTCTGGTTTCTGTAGGATGTAGAGTGTCCTGAGTGATGGTGCAGCAAGGTACTACCCTCCATTCTCATTTAAGGACACTGGAAAAGTCTGGTGGGGAGCACCTGCGGTGTGCACACATGCTCAGACACATCCCACTGACACCAGTACATCCTCTCTTCGTTTTACTCTGGCAGTCTCATGGCCTTGTTCAGATATATTTACAAAGCAGAAGTAGTTGCCCTGGTGCATGTCATGTCAGCTTCTTGTCTGGGACCTGGAAGAGCAGTGTATGGGAGCACTCATGGTGTAAGAAAGAGGCTCATACAAGCCCATTAGAGGATAAACTCATTAGCCAAGACCTGGAACATACTGAATGGTCCCAGCTGCTGGACCCTTCCCTTTCTCTTCCCAGCTGAGATGTGCGAGGGGCATTGCTAAAACATGCTGCTGAGCTCCCTGGCAGGGTTGGGACATGAAGGGTAAATGCAGCACTTTGTTGGAAGAACCTCTCAGAGAAAAAATCTTGTTAAACTGACTCATTTCTTTATCAGCTGAGTGTGTGATTGTGTAGATTTCCGAGGCAGCAGATGTGACAATGACTCCTCTGACAACCCAAGGTACAGTTTTTCAGGAGGATGACAGGGTGCTGATTTGAAGAGGGGCTGGAAGTGACATCCAGGCAGTGTTGAGCCCTGGCTGGACATGGGGAGCCCCTTCACTCCACCTCGCCTGGAGCAGCAAGGGTCCTCACCCTTGGCAGAGCCCATTCCTGGTGGTCTGATGGCCACCTTGTGGGCAGCTCACCAAAGCACCAGTTCTGCCAGCCAGCCAGCCAGCTCTAGGGACAGGCATCATTACACCTAGTGTCCTGCAGAGATGTAGAAAAGGGAGCTAAAGTAAATAAATAAATAAATAAATAAATAAATAAATAAATAAATAAATAAAAATTAAAATAAAATAAAATAAAATAGAATATAAAATCAAGTGGTTCCTAAAACACCTGGGGTTAGCTTTGCATAAACTAAACCAGACAAGGCAGTTTCAGGCCAGTTCCACACTGGAGAGTTTTGCTGACAGAGGAAGGATGTGATTTTTTTTTAATGATATATTTATATTAGCAAAAAGCCTGGTGAAAATACAGTTACACAGCTACAGGAGCACTTTTGCTGATGCATCTTATTTGAAACGGGAAACTGTATAAAGTACAATATAACAGATGCTTCCTCTGTTCTGGAAGAATTTACTAGACACAAAGCTTTTTGCCAGTGGTGTTCCCAGTTCATTCCCACTACTCTGCCCCCTTCCTAAAATACCTTCCATCTTCCAGGACAGCTGGTCTCATTCACTGGCGTGTTTTCCTCCAATATCTAGACAACCATTGCGGTTTGGACTGGGCTCTTTCTCCAAGGCTTTGTCTAGCCCTAGACTGAAAAATGCCACACAGAGTACACACTCAACTTCAGTAGCTGCCTCTCTAAGGCTTTCCTCACCTCTGAGAGTCTCTTTTGCAGGTTAGTTTGGCCATCAAGAAAACAAACCTCTCAGATGTCCAAAGCACCTTCTCTTGAGGTGGGCACAACCTACACAGTGTTAGGGCTTTGTGCATCATTAAAGCCTGAACTTTGTGTTGCCAGCAAAGACCTCGAAAAGTCCCTTTACTTAATCATTTCCAACATAAAGTAGGCATATTTCTTGCTTTAACGTGTTTACCAGAAAGCTATTCCTGTTTTTCTCCCATACCAGAAATGCACATGTACTCTCCTCAACATATTTTTCCTGCCATTTCAGCAGCCTAACTGAAGGCAACATAATTCCTCATTTTCTGTGGGCAGTACATTTTCCATTCACGTGGATAATTTGACTGCAGGATTGAAATCTTCTCATATCCTCACTCAATATCTACTGCATTAAAAATTATTTACATCCAAGGTTAATTTGCCAATTTACAGGTGCATCTTGGAGGGGGGAATTTTGATCAAACACTGATTGAAACAGAACAAGTTGCCTACACCAATGACTTCTTGGTGAACAAAAGTAACAGAAATTGTCCAATTAGTCAGCCAGAAAAGGGTTGTTGCAAACTAATGTTTTGTTCAGCTTTAGGTTAACATGTGCATTAAACATAAATAAATTTAAAAAATCAAACTATTTATTTATTTATTTACATATATTTATTCAAATTGGTTACATCTGCTCTGTAAACAGCTCTGGAAAAAACTCTTGGTTCACACATTTACATAGTGTTTAATGAATGATAAATAAGACATTTATGAATCATGTGCAAATAGCCTGTTTATATACACAATGTAAACTCTGTAAATTTCTTTTTTTCTTGGTGTAATGGTACTGGCCTCTGAGCATAATCCTGATCTAGAGGCATCACTCAATACCCTCTGAGATCTTTCTACCAACTCAGCAATCATTAGTTTGGTCTGTTTTCACCACCATTTTCTGAAGGTGTTTCATTCTGAACTGAAGATCCTCATACTTGGTATAAGTCCAAGTATAAATAGCCTTCCTCATTCAAAATACAATTATCTACTACCAGACCACATCCTGCTTTGACATGAAATACCAGCTCCTTGAGCTATCTCAGATATTAGTAATCATATAAGTTAACTTTATGTTTCAAAAAACAGTATATGTTTCAAAAACTTTGGGCTTATTTCAAATCAACTTTGAAAATGTATTAGAAAACTCATCCAAACTTGTAAGTATTCTGTCTGTGAGTGGGTATGAATGACAAATCTCCATTTACAGGCTGTGGCTTCCATTATATCTTGATTTAAAACAACTTATGTTAAACATTTTTTCCTGCAAATTGTTTAGTATTGCGAGGGCTACTAACTTATGTTATTTTTCACTTGGACTTTATTTCTATATGCTTTCTTTACCCACATTCCTCTTGGACAGCAGTCTGAGCAATGTTGTCATTTTAGTCGCTGCAAGCTGACTGAAAAAAATCGATCAGAAAAAGCTGATTTGGAAGACTTCAGTGCCTAGATTTTGAGAAGCAGTTAAAGTTTTCATACCTAACGAAACCGTTTGGGTTTTTGTTTGGTTGGTTGGCTAGTTTTTTAAATTGACAAATTATTTTCAAGTACTCATTGAAAGTCAGATGCTATTAAGGTTTTTCAAGCCAGCCACCTGAAAAGACTAGCAGCTTCTGAAATATGTCACCTCAATGAAATCACCGTTTGTTTTGCATGTGATACTGAGCCATCTTGGCTTTCACATCCCTCCTGAAATATGGTAAGCATCTCTTTATTTTGTTCCAGAAGACAGAAAACTTTTTGTGGGCATGCTCAATAAGCAGCAGTCAGAAGATGATGTGCGCAGGCTATTCGAGGCATTTGGCAACATCGAGGAATGCACAATCCTTCGGGGACCCGATGGCAACAGCAAGGGTAAGGTGATGGCTTGTGTCAAGCTAGACCCATTCTCAGTGTATATATCACTTTCTGGTGTGACAAAGTCACTATGTAGCTGCCAGGATGGCATCTCTTATATTAGGATGGGTCACATTTGCCAAGGGAGGCCATTACTTTGCTGGTCGCTGCCTGCTTGTGCATGAGAGGAAAAAGCTGATTGCACTTAAAAACACATGCCCCCGATGAGCTTTGTCTTGCCACATGCAAACTGGTGCCTATTGTTATTTGCTTGCAGGGCAGAGCCTCCCCTCTGAACTCTGGGGCTTTACATTCACTCAACATGTGCTCTCCTCACCCAGTTGAACAGGCCAAATCTTTCTTTAAACAAAGCCAAGATTGCTACTTTACATCTTGATTCAGCGGCTCCACCATCAGCTCTGCTTATTTTTCACCCACCAGCCCCAGGTCTTCCCCTTCTTCACTTGGTCTTTGCATAGATACACACTGGCCAGCGATCGCAATTGCAAGGGTACAGGTGCCGATTTAAATATTACACTCAGTATACTGTTTGAAACATGCAAATGTTTCTTTGCAAAACTAGGTGCCTTACCTCTTTCTGCCACTTTTTGGCATTACTTGTTACCTGGATAGCACAAAGGATCCTCTCCCACAGCCCAGGTGTAAGAATGAGGCTTCTCTCTTGAAAAGGAGAGTAATTTTTTTCCCTGTCAGTCTCTAGACAAAGTAACTTCAATTTGAATAGGAAGCCCTCTTCTCTTGACAGTATAATGCGTCCATTAAATATTGATCTGCGTATAATATATCATAAACTGTGCTGGAAAGTACAGCACCAGAGAAGAGACCAGTCCTGCTGACGCAGTTCATATCTCACTGGATATTTTGACATGTGACAACATCAACCAGCATATTTTTGCAACAGGGAGGCAAAAAATCCAAATCACAGTGATACACTGGAGAAAGATATTGCTATTCCATGAAATCACTGTTGGCCAGAAAAGGCTTCACACCAGCATTACAGGGCAGCTGTTTGATATACGTCAACAAAGCTCAGCCTTCTTGATATAGATGGCTGAAAATAAACTGTGGGCACCTTTCTTCAATTGCACTGTGTCGTGGTTTAACCCCAGCCAGCAACTAAGCACCACGCAGCTGCTCACCCACTTCCCCCCACACCCAGTGGGATGGGGGAGAAAATAGGGAAAAGAACTAAAACTCGTGGGTTGAGATAAGAACAGTTTAATAGAACAGAAAAGAAGAAACTAATAATGATAACAATAACACTAATGAAATGACAACAGTAATAATAAAAGGATTGGAATATACAAGTGATGCACAATGCAATTGCTCACCACCCGCTGACCGATTCACCCGGAAGTCCCCGAGCGGCGATGCCCCC
>VYZV01034342.1:206106-290684 GCA_013401275.1 Pandion haliaetus
CTCAAAAACATAGCACTATACCAGCTACTAGGAAGACAATTAACTCTATCCCAGCTGAAACCAGGACACACTGCCACTTTAGTTTCATGACACCCAAAGACGGGGGCTGCCCCACTGGAAAGTGGTAGGTTAGGTTAGCCTAAAAGAGTTCCAACCTTTGTAACGGTAGGCAGTTAAGTACTCCATTCACTGAACAAATCAGTAAATTGGCAAAAAGCGAAAAACATATGTCTGTCTGTCTCCACCTGGAATTGCACAGAACAAAATCTAATGACAAAGGACTTAAAGTAATAATAAAAGCAATAATGTCTGAGATCTGTAAGAAACAGATTCCAAAGGAGATCCAACTCACAGACTTGTATTCATACTTGCTCTATCTTTTTTTTTTTTTTTTTAAAAACAATTTCATTATAAGTCTGAATCTGAGTGGCAGCTCCATATTGCTAACCAGTTTAATTATTAGTGCTAGCGGGCTGCAGTCTCAGGCTTGCATTTCACTGAGCTGTTCAGGATCAATACTGAGCCTTGACAGAGTTAATATTACCAGCTTCCATTTGTTGGTGCTATTTACTGAGAATGTGAAACTCCTAATTTACACACACACAGTTACATACACACATACACGCACACAGTCAATCCAATAGAAAACTTAAGGCTAGTGCCCTTATTTTAGGAGACAGTCAGGCAAGCCACAACTCCCACAAAGTTATTCCCAGTCTGTAATGTTTTCCATCTGCTAGAAACCAATGTGACACACATTGCTTGTGAGCTACTTATTTTGGGTAAAACCCATAAGGCTTTAATTCTACCTAAATTGAGATTTCAGCAGATGGTCTAAGTGCCAGATAGCAATCAGATCCCATAGACTTCAATCCTACCCAACCCATCACATGAAGCCCCACCAGACATCTCTGTGGTGAGCCTCTAAGTCCTCCAGGTACCTTGATGGAAGCAATGCTCTCAGAACGTACATCCCAGCTTCAGACTTTAGTGCCACCACAGTCCAGTCACAGCCAGAAAGCTGCCTGAACCTCGCCTGAGCCATGAGGCAGGCCCTTCAGGGGGGCTACAGAAATACCTCCTGCATGAGTCACTCAGGGGTAGGCACAATGGCTGGAGCACGTTACCGGGTGGAAGAAGAGCTGGGACTGAGGCATTTCTCTGCCTGAAGGGGAACACAGAGCCTGTCTCTCCTGGGAGAGATGGGAGAGGAAGGAGCCTTCCTGCACCCCTCCCAGTAAAGCTCACCAGCGTGCAGCCAGGAGTCCTCAGAAGGAGTCCTCAGGTGAGGAAGCTGAAGTGGATCCAGTTCAGCAAGCTATCAGGACTGACAGGGTCTACATTGCTACTCTTTGGACAGCTTCTTTCCTCCATCCCTCACCCCCCGCCCCATTCAGTAGATGTCTACTTCAGTAACTCAAAGTCAAGATTTCCCACAGCACCAGAAGGTCCACAAGAGGAATCTTAACACCCTCTACAATTATAACCATAGGCCCTGACTCTAGACTCCATAGTCTCCTCCAAAATGACAAGGTAGTAAGAGCAGTCCTTGCAGCTCTATAATCTGGAAGTAAGGAAAAAGAAAAAAAAAAAATACTTAAGCACATATATCAGCACAGGTCATATATCCCTGTGTGTGTCAAAATCCCTTCAAACTCCAGATTTGTTCCTATCAAAGGGACACCATCATTCTGAGGAGAGTGGCATGACTCATACCCTCAGCTCATGAGTTCCTGGAGTCAGTTCTGGTGACAATGGGAAGGAAGGAGATTATATGCACATTTAGTGTTATGTACAGAAGCCATCCCATTGAACACACAACAAAAGGGCTAAAACGTTGGGATCTCTGCCTTGCTACCATACATCAGTAAAAGCTGAGTTTTCCTTTGTCTTGCTACCTCAAAACCTACTGGAAGCAGTAGGAGGGATCCCATTAGCATCTTGGGCATTAAACAACATAAATGGCTGCTACTCCTTTCATTCCCACCTTTATCCAGCTCCACTGATCCCTCAGGTTCCTCAGCACAGGGATGAATTTCACCTGAAGAGAGTGAAGCCTTCAACATGACAGCAACACTGCAGGCAAAAATCCTGCTCTAAATGCAATGGGTGACTGGAACTGTAAAGCTTTTGTATATTTGCTAATCAGCATCTTCTTTTTAGAGGCAAAAAAAGTACAAAAGAATCTCTGCAAATAATTAAACACCCTAATTCTGGATTATCTCTGATTAATGAAGAGGAAGGAGCAGCATCTCAGGAGCCTGGGAATGCTGGGCTGCGTTTATGTCATAATTGATCCCTATTGTTTCCAGCTGAAGTTTATCTATCTCATTTTCTCATGATTGTCTCCTCTCAGCTCCTTATAAATTAGATCCAACTATTAGCAACAATCATTGTGCTTTTCCTGAAATACAGTCTGAGTACAGTGCTAAAAGGGTAATGCAAAGTGAAGGGCTCCTAATGTAAGTCAATTTTGTATCTGTGTGTTATTTTTAGAAGGGGCTATCATTGTTTTCTTCAATCTCAGTTCTATCAGCTTGCAGTGATGATTTTGGGGACCATTGGGGCTCATTATTCTAGCTTGCAAGTGAGGTGTTCTAATGCTTCAGTTTTCACCCTGCACTGTATGGATCCATAAGATTGTGTGGACTTTCTAAAGAAGGCCTCTCTCATTGCCAGGACTGGCATCCCCTGCACAGTGATCTGCAGCCCTTCAGGAAAACAGGTCTTTGCAAATTGATTAAAAACTCAAAAGTCTCTGGTAGTAATAGAAGGGGATGGAAGCCAGAACACCTCAGATCTTTCCCAATCTGTTCCAAAAACTGTCTTAGCATATGGAAATTACTCTTTTTCTCTCTGAGTCAGTTTGCTTGTAGCTAAGAGCATTAGCAATACTTTCCCCCACTCTAGTGGTGCATGTGACCCTTTGAAGTGTTGATCACTTCTGCACTCTAGCACATATTCATAACTGCACCTTTCAGCCCTGAAACCTTATGTAAGAGTTCAGTGTGAGATTCCTCACATGGCAATGCAGGCTGGAGAAGCACTGCCTACATTTCTCTAACATCCAGAGGAGAACAACTATACAGGTACTGGCTCTGCACCTATGAAAGACTAATATTCAAATTTTGGTGGTGGCATGATGGTAACCATCACATGCAGATCTCTCCCATCCCATCCCTGCTTCTTCATCAGAAGCTGCCTCATGCTTTGTCAGACCAAAGCTGCTTGGAGCCAAGACAAGCTATGAGCAGTCTGTCACAGAGCTCTACCAGACAGTGATATGATATGGTACCTTGTGGGTTTTGGACTAACCTGAATGCCTTCTGTACGTTTGGCCTGTGGTTGCTTGTAACAAGTATGTGTAGCTTTCTGATAACTTTTACACATTTCCTTACTGTTTCTCATAACCCCAGAGGGAGGTGCATTCAGCATTAAGTCCAATACAAATAAAAGAAAATTCATTTTCACCCAATAAATCGTAAAATTGCGCAACACACTGCCATGGAGAGCGGGGGAGGTCAAAACATAAGTGGATTCAAAATACACTTGCTAAGTGTTTGTCCATCAGTGCCCACTACAAGCAGTGTGGGAATTCTGGATGCAGCTTTGCCTTAAGAGCTCCTCTGACCACTAATGACTGGACTTTGGAAAGCAATAACCAGGAGTGCATTTGCTTGTTATACTTTCTCCACAATCATCTTTATGGGCTGGTTCTAAGGACAGGGTACTCAGCTAGATGGACTTTCATGGTAGCCATGTAACTTTTCTTACGTTCTTCTTTTTTCCTCTTCCAGGGTGTGCATTTGTGAAATACTCTTCACATGCAGAGGCCCAAGCAGCCATCAATGCCTTACATGGCAGCCAGACAATGCCGGTGAGTAGCTCTGTAACACAGGCAAGTGAGGATCAGTCCAGCCTTTTCTGCCCAGTGGCCTGATTGAGGAGGAGGGATGATTTATCTACGCTCTGCAACTCATCTTCTAGGAAGGATGGATAACAGCTCAGGCATGCAGGGCCTTGGGTGTGCTTAACTCATCAGTGGAAAGGCCAGGATGACACTGTCATTTCACACAGGCACAGAACCCCAAGGGGTGTTGTGTTCTGTCACCAGCAGTTTTGATGACCTGAAAAAAAAGACATATCGTTCACAGATGCCAAAAACATTGGGTCAAACTCACCATGAGTGTAACCTTTCAAGTTTCAGAGGGATGAATCCAGTAGCAACTTGTGTCTAAAGGCTTCTTTGTTTTCCCTCCCCAAAGAGTCCCTGCCTGTAGGTGAAGAACTTTTTGCCACCATTCAGCAGAAAGCAGCGTGTTTACACGATGGCACTAGAGGCTGGAGACAAATCACATGGTGATGGGTGCCTCTCACTGCTACTACAAAAGTGCCTACCTAGGCATAAATGTGGTCCCCTACATCCAACTTTTGAAAGACAGTCAGACCAGCTACTGGATCTTCCAGGAAACATTTGAGGGATCATTCCACTTGAACAAATATCTAGTAATATGGGGTTTTGAGCCTGATAAATCAGGATAGTAGAAAAGGAGATGTATCTTCTATGCAAAATGATATTTGTACACTATCACAGACACCCAGAGGAATGCAAGACATTCCACTGTCAGCAAGTAAAGACAATCTGATCCAACATGTTTTGGTTTATTATAATGGTATATTATTTTTATTACTAATTATTCACAGTGTAAATCATGAAAGGCTAAGAAGCATGCCAACAACTTGGAAAGGATACAGGAAAGCTCAAAAAATAAAATTTGAGTGTAAAATATCCCTTTCAGTAAGACTCTAATGCAAATTCATGAATTTATCCAAATAAGTTTAAAGTGGGCCTGGCAGATTGTCTCTAGATATTTGCAGGGATGAAAATGGAAAATTCTTTACAGGGGAAAAGGTTTCTAAAAGCAGCAAATCATCAAGATATCATTTTTTGTAACCTCTTCTTAGACAAAGCACTTTAAAAATGGTACATGTTTACCAGTGATACCACTGAAAATATCTCCTGAAAGATGGGGGGGCTTCAATTTTTTGAGGTATTACAATACTTTTAAGAGTATCTTCTTAAAAGATTCTAACAAAACCAGATGTTGGTCTTGATGCTAACATCCCATAGTGGAATATTACCAGCATCTTTCCTGAGACAGGTCAAAGAGGTAGTTTTAATGACTTTCTTTCAAACTTTGACCCAAAGTGGCAGCGTCTGTAAACTGACATCAGGAATTGCAGTTCCATAGGGTGTGGTACCACAAAAAAAGTGTAATAAAAAGTCAGTCCCTGTCCCAAAAATCTTGCACTCATGTGACAGAGGTGAGAGGAAGACAGGAGACAACAGACAAAACCCAAGGAGAGCTGAAGATTTTAATCTAGATCTAGTATACCCAAAATATCCTTATCCTTCCCCAGCCCTTATCCTTGCTGCTTTCAGCACACTTCAGACAAGAAAAATATACTCATTTCTCAACCACATGGGAGCAAATTTCTGTTCCATCCTCCTGACATCAACTGAGTTTAATATGTGCAAAACAATAAAGAATTTGGCCATTTTGTGGGTCAATTTTTTATGGGACCATTTTTCGTGTTTACTTGTTTTACTTAAATACCTGTCATAGAAATGCTCTTGAATAACCAGATCTGGGCATCTGAAAAAGCATCACAATTTAACCCTTGCTAGATGTACATCCCAGGCTCACAATCAAGTTTCCGTGAATTGGCTGAACCTCAGCAGCAGTCTATGTACCTACTCTTAGCTCACAGGAAAAGCAAGTACAAAATTATTAATTTCATCCTCTTGATTATAAGCTAAGTTATGTGACATTGCCTAGTATCTGCCATGAGCTACGAGCAAGCACACAGGCAGTTACCATGGCTCAGCAGACTAGTGAGGACCTGTCGAGTGACTGCCAACTGATCAAGACATGGAGCACACACTGTTTTTCCCACAGGGCCTCAAAATTTCTAAGACGCTTTGAATGAGATGGGCCAAATCCTTCAAGTGATCTCTGTTCCCATTCTCATTTTCATGGTGCTTCAGGGTGCGCAGCTTCTTTCAGAGCATGGATGTTCACAGAGAAATGCAGCCACCTCGTGGTGAGATGGCGGTGTAGCCCTTGTCCTTGGAAAGGAGTGGTGCATTCCTGCCATCTTCCTTAAGTCCCCCCTCCTATTTCTCTCACCATTAGAACTGGCCTCATTTGTCCAGCTGTGATGCCAACTCAAAGTTGTTCCTGTGGTTCAGCCAATTTAAACGTCTCTTGCCTTGTCCTTATGTACTACCAATGGGGCATCCATCATCATTCTTGTCAGGTCTCGAGCCGTTCGTACCTGCGGCAGACTCCTGTTTCTCCACAGCTGTCAGGATTATTGCTCTACTGTGACTTCGTGTTCACACAACATATGTTGCTTAATAGTTTCAAAAGGCAACTTTCTTTTATGAAAGTTTTTGTTTTGTTCTGTTTTTGTTTTTTTTTTTTAACCTTTCCCTGGACAGGTGCCTGACCACCATGCATCACAAGCCCATTTCTCTATGTGAGGCACTTGTTCCTCCTAAGGGCCCACAAAACAAGTCTACAGCTTTCCAATTTTCACACAATCAATTGCTTTTAAAAATAACTTTCCCAAAAACCCCTACTTTTGATCAGGCCCAAAGGTCCTTCTGAATCTACCTGCTAAGAGACCTTTTGGGGGTCTTTTTAAATCATGTTGCCTATCAACTTATCAGCTTTACAATAGTGTTTTACTTCACCTCCATGTCCTCCTTTATGAGAGATCATATTTTTCATGTACTTTTGCATGTATTTAGAATGTATTTATAACAATTACATGCCCTGTACTTTTAGCTTTGGTTACCCTGTCCCCTCCTGTGTCTCTTACCCATCCATATGGAAACATAAGCAGGTCTGTTCACATGATTCTCTCCCCTTCCTAATCCAAGCCTTGTCACTAGCAGCCTTATCCACCAACACAAATTCAGCTAGTATTTCTATAGTGACAGCTTGCAGATCTAACTTCTCTACTGCAGGACTGACTCTTGTCCAGACTAAAATCTTGGCCTGTCTTCCAGCATCTCCCTGTGGATGTCTAGCTGTCATTTCAAGCTCAATATGTGTAAAACACAGCTCTTGAACTTTTCCTCCCAAACCTTGTCTCTTCTCTCCTCCGCCTCCATTCTCAATCACTGTGGACAACATTATCATTCTACCTGTCAGTCATGCTCCTACCCAGGCATCTTCTTCAGCCTGGTTTTCTCCTTCTCTCTATGTCTTCACATCCAGGCAACAGCCAAATGTTGAAGAGTCGTTCTGCACAACACATCTAACACATCTAAGATACAGCCTTGTCCATCCACCCAGGCAGAATAAACTCTCCTCCACACTTCATCATGCATACCTAAATCGCAGCAGCCTTTATCCTACTCAGAAGGTACACAGCATTAAAAGCTATACTGCTGTTGCACCTTTTTCACCATCTCGCCCATTGGGGCACCTCAGAATTTTTGTAATGAATTAATTCCTGCAAGGGGTAGAACAGTACTGTTATCTACACTTTCTGCATAGAGGTGAGAAGAAGCGAAGAGTGCGATTTATCTGATTTAGCTTTAGCAGTCTAAAAGTTTGTAAACCATTCTAAACATCTTCTAGGATTCCTACAGAAAGGAGAGAGAGAGATATTTCTAGAAATTTGTGCATTCTTCCCTTCATCTATCTGTGCTAGGATGAGCCAAATCACCTTCCGGGCATGCATGTCCCTTTCATTAATTACAATGGAGATCTCCATAACGGCATTAGACTGAAAACCTGAGGTGAGACATCCAGAAACTAAGGAGCTATGTCTGAGGTTGTCATCTAAGTGGTTGTCATCTAAGTTTCTATTCTAATCAATAGAGAGAAATAGATATCTCTGGAGGAATTTTATTTTGAAATAGGTTTTGAAACCTGTCAAACCAAAACCCAAATAGAAGTGTGCTTTTTAGCTAATTTTCGGTGTTGTATTCCTGTGGTCTGCCAGTTCCAAAATAGTGGTTATTCACCTGAAGTGCAACTTACAATGAAAAAGGACCCATAGTGCTTAAAAACAAAAGCTAAAAACACTTGCTTCCTGCAGATGTCTCAGTCTACAATTGCCTTTGTTCACCAGTGATACCCCCTGCCACCCTGAAATCCTTGTGCTGCACTTGTCACTGCCACAGTAATCTTGCTGGAGCTAAAGATCTAGAGCAACTTTACACCAGCTGACATTAGCCACCTACAAGTCAAATATTAAAGCTGTTCACTTGGCCTCTTGTCTGATGGTGATTCCTCCCACATAGTTCAGATGTGTAATTTAAGATTGCCTGACTGAGCCATACAGGCATCTGCCTCCCTGCTGAGTGTGCAGCTTAGAGTGGACACAACTTTATGTCCAATGCTAGGGGAGCTGAATCCTGTTCTGGGTGTTTGGTGCCCGACTAAAGTAATCTGGGATGCAGAAACCAGGCATCCCGCATCTGAGTCCTCTGACTCCTGATCCGTTAGGTGTACTGTGAACTTGCCTAATACTAATCATCAGCACTACATTCATTCTATCTCTTTCTTTAATTAATAAAATGTAAGGCCATTAAGACTTTCAGAACCCTATGAGGTGGCTTCCCTCACCACACAGGCCAAGTCCTCTTTTGTTTTACTATAGAACTCTGCAGCAGCTTGGTCAAACCACAGCATTTCTTCTGCATCCAGGCAATAGCATCCCAAGTCTATCTATGCCTGGCTGAACATCTTCCGTGAAAATTACTTTTCAGATGGAATCCTTGGTTTTGTGAAAAGAAAGGAAAATGTGAGACTTGGATACAAATACTGAACAGATGTCTGCCTTTTAGAGAAAGATTCAACTTGGTTAAACTTCAAAAAAAAAAAAAAAAAGTACTGCAACCCAAAACTTTTTTAACTTGGGGGGCTTTCATTTCAACATTTTTTCTGTGCAGCGCTTATCAACACAAATGACAAAAACAACTTCAAATCTCTGTTCAGGAGCCACCTATATCAAATTATGCAATTTCTGCTCAGTGTTGTTAGTTGACAGACCAATTAGATCTCTAATTGTTGTATTTAATAAATTTTTTATTGCTCAAGAAAATATGAATGACACAACACCTTGAA
Source organism: Pandion haliaetus (assembly GCA_013401275.1). Classification (NCBI taxonomy): domain Eukaryota; kingdom Metazoa; phylum Chordata; class Aves; order Accipitriformes; family Pandionidae; genus Pandion; species Pandion haliaetus. Next base: position 215,256 of record VYZV01034342.1, read on the forward strand.
CAAGGTTGACTTTCAGCCTCCACCCACTATGTTCTTTGAAAGTCTACCCATAGTACCAAAATTCCCAGCCAAACATGATTAATAGTCAGATGAAGGGATTCTCTTCTTGCCTTATACAAGGTACTATCTATCCACTCATACCGTAAGATTTTTGCCATTACTTAAGTTGGAGGAATTTTTCACCTGTTTAGTCTGCCAAGTAAGAGTGACTTAAATATGAGATGATTGTCAAAAATCACCCCAAGAAGCAAGAGTCTTTGTCACTACAGCATGTGCAGTGGCCCTCCTTCAAACTAATGGCAAATGGAGCACCAGTTCTCATTTTCCTGGCTTTGGATGCTCAGGCACCCCATCAAAGAAACCAATCCCAGCTCACATTTATGACTTCTATTATTATTGCTGTTCACTCCTGCGGTGCAGTTATGACTTTGCAAAGCACTGTGAAGTTGCCTTCAGACACAGTCCCATTACAGAAACTGGCCGAGCAGCTGTTCTCACCCCCTGTCAACACAGCAGAGGAATATTTAGGTGAATTAGGGATGGAAGGTAAAGCAGTGAGAGTCTGCAGAAGGAGCTCTGAGCAGGTGGAGGAAAGAAGGAAAATAGGCCTTTGTGGGCATGATGAAGTTGTAGCCCAGGCGCCTCGTTTGCAGAGCGGCAGGGAAGCGGCTGTTATTATGCATGCACGCTGGCACCAAAGTGCTGAGTCGGCAGAAACTCCCTGGGAGGAGCAGCGTGGCAGCTCCGGTGAGTGGGGGGCCACAATGCTGTAGATCAGCTGAGGTATTTTTAACAATTATTTTGATATAAACAGCTCTGAACTTGAGGAGCTCCATGTAAATGCGAAGCAGTGGGGCTTGTAATTAGATTTGTGTACACTTTCATAAATTGCTGGGAAACATCAAAGCCGTGATAGAAGGCTGTGGTGCACTTTATTTCCTTCTTCTGTTCTTCTGTTAATTGAATGGTTGATGTGTGGATAGGAAGTGTTGGCTTTGCGGAGTACTATTTACAGACCCGCTGACAGCTGCACTGTGAAAATTAACAGGAACAGAGCAGCCTCTGTCACAGCTCTTCCCATGAGGGACTTGCTTCAAATTGGATCATTTCTTTCATAGGAGAAACTTTCCTCGTCTCTCCTCCCTTCTTCACAAATGTGCACACACATCCAGCTGCACACTCCCCTTCTCCCTTCAGGCTCGTTGCAGCCTTTAGTGCTTGGAAGGAGGGTTCGTCATTTCCACAAAGTTGTGGGAGTTCGACTGCAGTTCAAAACTTGTAGCATATTCCTCTTCCATCTTCAGGAAGTCAACCAAATCTGTGAGCTGGGTGTGTGGAGCCACAGCATCATGTTTGCAGGTCTCACCTCAACAGGAACATGCTCTTCACCCTCTTAGAAACTCTACCACATTTCCTCTCAGACTACTATTGTTGGAAATGTGGTTATTGTTGATGTCACATTGAATTGCTGTGTGCTAAGACCGTACAAACCTCTTGCAGGAAAGTTCCCACACTCAGCAGCTTACTAACTAAAGGCTAGGTTTGACCTGGCTGAATTGCAACAAAGTGTTGGTCAAAGTATAAAACTTCGAGGTGATCTGTAGTCTTATATCTACACTACTCTTACAGTTCATGGAGAGAGACGAGCCCCTCAGGGAAAACATCTGTCTAAGTAATTGATGGTTTAGAACAGATACCCCAAATGGCTGCAATTAGGTCACCCAAATGTCCCTCTCAGGGACAAGACACATGAGATAAGCAAAAGGAGCAACAATGCAATTAATCAGTATATTTAGCCAGTTCATAGCCAAAGTCATAGTAACGCTTGTTCCTGGTCCCAGTAGAGAAGTAATAACCAGTGAATACTTGAGCATCTATATCTTAATAGCTACCTAAATCTGGAAAACATAGAATAAAGAAGGTCAAACTTGAAGCCATCAGTCCACCATATCACTTCCCAAGGGTGTCTTCAAAATATCCAGGTAACATAAACAGAACCTTAGACAAATGATAGTACAAATAGATAACAATTAAACAGACTATAATTCAGAGTATCAATTAACCAACAAAATTTACTGTCATTGAGATTCCAGCATGAGCTCAAGTTCTCAGTTAATAAAAGCCTCCTTGTGACAGTCAGTAAAGAGATAGAGAGTCGCTGACACCCTCAGGCTGTCAAGGTAAATAGGAAATGGGAAAGTCATTAGACTTAAGTTTTATATGAATACAGAAACATACAGTCCAACATCTAAGTGCCCTTCATGCCTCACAGCTGAATTTGCCCTAAAGTTGCTTGCTTGAAGTCACAAAGTTTAGGGAAGAGTGGCGTATCATCAATGCAAGTCCATCTGCTCAAATTAATGCAGAAGGCTGAGGCCTTGTTTTACACTGCTGATGTTGGAGAAGCTGATGTAAGAGAATGCAGATGCCAACTCAGACCCATTTTTTTTTTCTCTTCACTGTTGACCTGCTCCCTAAAGAACATGCACTCACTGCAATGTCTTTGTGTAACACACAGACCAGATTGTTTAACTCAGGGCAAGGCACAGCACACCCATTCCTTCTATTAAAAAATAATAATGCATTAGGAACATATTCATAACCCACCAGCAGCAGGCCTGGGCCTCCTTCCAGTATATGAATGATTTTTCTGAGTATACTACCTAAACACCATTTATAAAGTCCTGCATTGTCCTTTGGGATGAAAGAAGCAATGGATGTGTAATGCCTAGATGTTAATTTGCAGTCATTTCTTCCATCAAAATCCAATGGCTCTTGATAGCTCAGCCTCTCTTTCCTTTGGGCAATGGGTTCTGGCAAGAGGGGGACTAAGGTTTGTAGATGATCCTACCCTACTACTGCCACCAAGACAGGTGAATCTACAACCTTTTGGGCAGCAGTTTCCCAGTGTTACTATAATTTCCCTTAATTCTTTGAATGAAAAATAAAATCATAAGACTGTGTTCCCTGCCTCTCCCCCTGTTCCATAAAAGAACTAATAAATCACATTTCTGGGTCCCAGAATAGAAATCCAGGCAGCCCAGCTGCCTGACAGGGGGTATGAATCATACTGGCGCAAATGATGGCCTTTACTTCTCAAGTCACGTCTCCATAGCCATGCAAGCATCTGGCAGGACAGTGAAGAGACCCGTGGGATGTGACAGGCTTCAGTCGCCATCTTCCCAGGGCTTTGCATGGCCTTGCTCTAGACAAAAGGATTTAATTGGCACCATAACATCTCTTTACAGGTCCAAGGGGAGGTGGGAACTAAATCAACAGCTGTGGAGGCAGACAGGGGAAAGTGGGAGTGGGACTGTGCCACCGCTGTGCGTTGCCGAAGTCCTGGTGCTGGCAGCAGCCCCTATGAGGCTCGTTGTGCCTAACACTTGTCTCGTCTGGATGAGATTAGGATTTGCAGGGGATAAAATAATTCACAAGCACTGGCCTTTCTGGGATATCAGAGACATTGATAAGCCTCCAGCCTCGGAGGCATAAAACGCTACCTGCCTGGCAGGGTTGTTCCCAGCCTACTGGAGGGAGCTCCACCAGGCATCGCCACCTTCCTCTAATAGAAGGTGGTCTCCCAATCACAGATAGGAATGAAGATGTCAGCATTAGCTCTTTACCTCTCTGTTTGCCTTGGAGGTGTTTCTTTCTTTCCCCCTTCTTCCCTTCCTCTTTCTTTTGCTCCAAACCTCATTTACATCAGTAGGATCTTCCCTTTGATTTAAATGAGCTCTAGATCAACATTAAATCCCTCTGGATGCTTCCTCTTGTTTCCCGTTAATCCACTCCTTCCCAGCCCTGCTCAGGTGTGTGGTCTGGATTGATAACACACATTCTTGTAAGGAAAACAGAAATACCTTAGTAACTGGTAGATTGCTATCCCTATCCAAAACATAGCTGACATTAAGTGATTCAGTAGCTATTATCCAAATGGGTTTTGCAAAGATGAAAATTAATTTTTAAAGGGCAAAGATGTATTTAGATCAAAACAATAATTTTCAGATATGACCCTCAATTGAAGCCCACACAAATTCACAAATGCAAAGCATTCTACCAGACTGTCTTTGCCTCAGATGTCTCCTGGCAAGTGAAATCAGGTAGGGGAATAGGCTTGACTTCCTATCCTGAAGGTCTGTGTGGTTCTCTCAGGAATAGTGGATGTGAAGTCTTACTCAGCAGCAAGGAGATATGTTTCAGTCTTGGTGGAGTGGAATGCAGTAAGGGCAGATCCTTCAGCATAAACCAATTTCTTATTCCACCAAAACCAGCAGAGATTCACTGAGTTTACACTATCTCATAGCTTCAGTTGACCACCTGTTTCACCTTACTAAAGCATGGGTGATACATCCCTGCAAGCAGAATCATTTATCAATTGATGACCCTGGGGTTGTACAGTGCTTGAAGATCTTCAGTTTAAATATGCTGCAAAAAAATGCAAATATTTCTTACTATCCCAGTCAAGCAACATGCTTTACACCATGATAGCCTAGAGTCATACAGCATGATAGTGATCTGGACTGCCTAGTCATGTGCAGCATATTTGCAACTCAGTGCTGCTGAAATGTTCTTTTATGTCACATATACATTTGAAATGTATCTGCCTAGCTTGCCAGCCTTTCCTCAACATGTGTTTCTTTCCAAGTCATCTTAGGATGTTCATGTCCTCATCCTGAACTGCCAAGGAAGAGTGGAGCTCATGTGAGCAGAGCCCCAAAGCATCAGGGGCTCCAAAACCTGGTTGTGATGCTGCCTTGCTGTGATAATAGACAATTCACTTTATGGCTCTGGAATTATTCCACTTATCTTATTTTCATCCTTGCTTATTTAGCTAGAGGGAGAGGTCATTCAGATACTAGCTTTCATGGGGCTCTATGCTGCAGCTACCAAATATTTTCTTAATAGTAATAATAATAATTTAGAAAAAAATTACATCAAGTCATAATTTATTGCTATAAGAATATCTTCAGGGAAAGTATATTTTTAGTAAATACAGAACTAAACATACCTTATCTTCCAAATCATGTTACTCTTATTGGAAAAGGGAAAACTATAACATTTTCTTTTGAATTTTGGATTTTAAGTTTTTCTTCAAATAGACAAAAAAGAATTATTTATTGCTTTCATATTCCTAAATAATGGGTAATAATTTCCAGTCTATTGGTATAACAACACTTTCCACTTCATACTGCATTAAGGACGGTGGATGATTCTGTGAGGACTTTTATCATCTGTAGACTGAGCTGAAACACACAGAGCTGCTTGAAGAACTCTGCTTTGAAGTTTAGATAGTTTGGATATCTGTCTTTGATTTGAGGGGCATACTAATACCCAGGTCACATATCAAGTTCTTTTTAATTAGAATTGGGTACAGTGGCACCAGAAGTCAACGATTCTGTTGCCCTGTGAAAAGCAATAACTTTAGCTCAGAGAGACACCTGCTAAGTAGAGTATGGGCAAATAAAACCTAAATCAAGCTTCCACTCCAAATAAATTATAGCTCTGGAGACCTGTGAAGGGAAGTACCTGCAGCAACTCTCTCTGCTTAGACGCTTAGACACTGCATGAAGAATCCCCTCTACCAAGGGAGCAGCATTATCAAAGGGTCTGTCAGTCCAGCCGTGGATGAATGCCTCCTTTCCCCGCTCTGTCTCTGTCACACACATCTCAACTGTGCCTAAACCAGCTCTTAGGACTGTGCAGTGGAAATAGCTCCTAGTGACTGCCATCCTACTCGTCTTTCAGATGAGACATGAAATTGAAGCCCTGAGTACAGAAAAACATAGCATATTTCACAAGAGGGGAGGGATGTTAGTCCTGGTCTTCTGGCCATCTTCCAGCATGGGTAATTATATTTCTACCTAGCTAAAATTCCCTCTGCTCTACAGTTTTAATTGGACAGTACTTTCTTTTTTGCTTGTCTAAAATCCCAGGTTGGGGTCAAACCCCCACTGGCTAATTCAGCAGCCCTATTTTCAGAAGAGCTACGCAGGCATTTAAAAAAATAAATCTGGGGTTTTTTTCAAACTTAGGAGGCATCACACCAAATGGCCTGATCTGACAGAGCCCAAGGCAAAGAAATCCTCCTCTGGCTTTCAGGCCCTAATGTCAAGGATCTTTGCGTGGAATACTAGCCTGAATGGCTTGCTGAAGGTCAGCATCCTCCCAGCTCTGCTTCACAGTCCCAAAGAGCGTGCTAAGGAAAAATTTCCAACACAATCAACCCCATTTACATGCTGACACTTAGGAAGGTAGTCTGCCCAAATGAGAAGTATCTAGCAGCACCTATTCATTTAAGCATCTTAGCTGGTGTGCATGGCTAACATTTTGGAAGGTGCTTAATAGGATCTGTACATTCAGATCTCATACTCAAGAGCTTTAGTCACTGGAATTTTAATGTAACAAGCTTTTTTTTTAATATTTTGGCCCAGAACTTTTAACTGGCTCCATTTGAGCTAACCAAGATATAAAAGTCTACCTGTATGAGAGAGACACCCTTGCAGTAAAGTACTTAAGTGTATGCTTACCTCCAATATGACATTCACTAAGCTTAAAGTGAAATGTGACTTAATGGCCTTGGCAAATTAGGCCCAAATTCATCAGTTTTGCAAGAAAAAGATGTCTAGTCATCTGTAGAGATCAGTAATCTAAGGAGTAATCAAGGAGACTTACAGGATAACAGGAAAAGAAAATTCAGTCACATATTCTGCAAGGAAACCTCTTCACAAAACTTTTCCTATGAATATTGTTCTAGGGAGAAGCAACTTTCTTTGATGCCATGCAGTATTACTTGGTCTCCTGAAAAGCTTTTGCTTAATTTGTATATAGACTCCATTTGGAAGGCCATAACTAATGGGAAACAGTCCCAAAAACCAGGCAAAAGATTTGTTTTCCTTTATCTTTAAATGAAATATCAATGGATGGATATTTTATTTTTAGCTGAATACGAAATTTCACAAGCAACCTGTCAAGCTCCCATTTTCAAGAATGAGTTTATTTCACACATAAGACAGGCTGGGAAATTAGTTTTTCCCACAGAGGACTCTGATTAGGGATTACAAAGTGAGTGTGGCTCATAGTGATTTTTTCCTCCATCTTTTCCCTTGACCCACCAGCCTAGAGAGCATCTGACTCTGCTGACTAAGGGGAGCAATTCATTACCACGCATAGGAGGGGGACAGGAAGCAAGATAGTCATATTAAGTAGACTTGCTGGCCGAAGAGAGAATAGGGAAAGCATAATAATAATACTTAGTCCTTATATTATTCTTTTCATCAGTAGGTACCAAAGCACTTGAAAAAGGAGGCTGATTTGATGGGAAAGGAGATAAATGCCAATTCCAAGTAGCCTATTGCAGAGGCACCAGCAGGAATACTTACTTTCATGATAGGCTCTCTTGACTATGGAACTGCAGGGTAGAGAAATAAACAGGTCTTTCCCTTGATAAAATGCAGAATTAACACACAGATCTCAAAGTACATTTCAAAAATTATTGACTTACCCACTGTAACTCTCTTGGGTGTTGGTGAATTATAAAGTCCAGTCCAACAACCAGAGACAGCAAGAGGGAGATTATGTATTACTAATAAATGACTGAGCAGACAGGACCTATTGCCTTTGTCAGCACATAACCGCTGATTTACACCATGGTTTAACTGCTTGTGGAAGAAATAAATAGTCCAGATGAAGGGCTCTGCAGTTTTTACCCCATGGAAAATCTGGCCCATTCTGGGGCATTTCTAATGTTATCCAGTGGATTAGTAGGAGTCACTGGAGTAAGAAGTAGTCTTGTTCTGCTGTAGATGAACAGCACTGTTCGGCTCCTCTGCTAAAAATCCTGCACCGAGTGATCTGATAGAGATTACTGCCTGATTTCCTTTAGGCCACGTGAAAGGGCTGCACATGAGGACCCATGTAGAGAAAACATCAATCCCAAGGTCAATCTTCATATTCAAAGGCAATGCAGCATCACTACTGGCTACATATCTTTAACCACTTACATGTGCATCTCGTAGCAGAGCACTCTTAAAACCCCCTCCTTTTTTTCCTCTTTCTTTGTAGTGTGTGCTCTAACTTGCTTCTATTTACTAATGGCCTTTCTGCCCTGTGTATATGATAGTGATGTTCAAAGAGGCCTGAAGTCCTGCTGTGACAGACAACCCAGAAAAACATCTCATAAGAGGCATTCTTGGATCCCATTGGGTCAAATGGCTGCTGTGCAGTCACTATGACTCGCATCAGGAGAGAAGAACACTCCAGGGGCAAGAGATTCATGTGGAGGTTACCCATGTTTTCGTGATCCCATCTACAATAATAGCTTGGTTTTCAAAAGTGTGAGGGATGAGCAATTTCCTGAGGCAGTCCTCTAGCCCTAAGACTTCCAGGGCAAATAGAGATAGAAAAAAGGGGAAGGAAGAAGACACCAACTTATTTACACTTCTCTGTCCTGCTAACTAGAGCAGGTCGTATCTTCAACACCCATCTGCAAAATGAATACTCATTCACCCTATTCAGTTTCAAAATCGTCCATGCTGCATTGTGCCCACCATGCTGCAGGCTCTGCTCTGCAAATCATGATAGCAGCTTTGAACAGCCAAATCTGCTGCGGACCAGTACCTCCCTCCTTCCAACACAGCTGCAAATAGGTTTAAATCATTAGATTCAGGTTACCAAACAGTCTCTTGGATCAGGGTTAATTAAATGAGTGTTGAAATCTAATTAAGGACTGGTCCAGGTGATAATTAGCAGGAAATGTATGCATTAAAATATTCATTTGTCGATGAGCTGCAATTAAGAGTGTGATTTGGGCAAGGATCAATAACTACATCATGTGATTTAAAAAAACGAAAAGTCACCCAGCCTTGTGCAGAAATGCAGGGCAATTTTAGCTAGATTTTTCTTTCTCCCCCTACCCCGCTTTCTGTTTTGCTCTTATAACTTCTGAAGACTGCTCTCCACCATTGAATAGAGCATTCATCTCTCCATCCCTTTGTCTTCCTGAAGCACTTCTTGCAGCCACTTGCTCTTCACCACATTGGGTGGGTTATAGATTTATCAGAGAGAGACTAACAGGCCTAAAAGAAAGATTCTTTGCCAATGAAAATCACTTCCTCCCAAAGCAGGCTGCTCATCCAGGGGAACATCGCTCATTGTGTGGCCTTAGATATTTTTTTTTTTAAACAAGTTAATTCCTCAAGTCTTTATTCATAACTGAGGATCTGGAGAGGCTATTGAATATTCATAGCTTGGACTTATATATATGTATGTCCATAGTTGTTGTTCACTATCCTATTCCCAATTTGTAGCAGAGAGACTCTGCTTTCATCCAGACTATTTTTTTCTGGTCACAGGCGTATAGGGGTGTGTGTAAGCCAGTTAATAGCACTCCTCCTGTGCAATCCCACCTCTGCTAGAAAAATGAGGGCCTTGCAACAGCCCAGATCCTCTGGCATGAAGCTGGTCTTCCTCTACTGCCACAGCCAGAGGCTGAACTGGCAATTTCCCCCCTGACTGTATTTCCATCAGCAAATACCAGTGTGTCAAATGGGAAGTGTACCATGGGAGCACAATGATTCCAGCTGCTCTTTGTCAGTCTCTTGACAGCTCACCTGTCCATCTCCCCAGGCTTGGTGGCAGCCCAGATCCTGAGGCAACTGTGTGCCTGCTGTCAGGGCTGCTGCCGGATCCCCCCCTTCCCTGCACCCCTCTTCCCCCAGGAAGGCCACACTGTGGGGAGTCAACCAACCCATGAATTTAGGACGTCCTTGGAGCCAGCCAAAACAATATTAGTGCCTTCTTTCCTAAGCAGATCTGTTTCTTCCCTTCTCTGCTTCCTGTCAGAAATTTAAGAATCACAGTTACCTACCTTTCATCTCATTTTGATGTGAAGAGGGATTTCTTTCATTCCCAAAAGCTCAACATTTTTCACAGACCTCTGAAGGCAGCTCTGATGATCATCTGTAGTTCTGTACCGGTGTTGACTACAGACATAACCTAAACATTGTAAAGCTTTACTGGAATAGTGTAACATTAAATGTAAGCTCTTTTGTGGTAGCCTCTATTTCCTACTGTTTCCTACCATTCATGGAGAAGAAACTTAGGTCCATCAGGTACTATTTTTGCTCCCCTAGTTTAACAGTGTTAAAGAGATGCTGCTTTGTGATGGGATATACACTCTGCTCAGCATACTTAATCCTACCTCCAAGGCTGGGCATGGATTTCTCACTGGGCATGGGGGTTACAAGACATGGCAGTGTGAACAGGTCTAGCATGCACAGAGCTGACACATTCCATCAAAATAAATCAGTTCACAAATCCTACCACATTCATCCAGCAAAAACTCCTACATTTTGCTTCACTGAGACCAGATCTTTGTCCTCTGATGAGGACAACCTGCTGGGCCAGAAGGTCTTCTATATGTTGAAAGAATAAGGCAACAACTTTTGCAGAGAGAACATTAATGACAGCTTGGAAGTTTGAATTTTGGAGGAAACTAGGAACTAGGCTGCTGACCTCAGTCATTTACCCTCCAGGGTCCTTTACTTCCTTCCTGATGCTCTCAGCCTCTTGCAAAGGTCAAATTCAAAAGGCCTGAGAGGTTTCATGGAAAAAATCAGTGCCAGCTGGATCCCATGCTAAAAATATGTGTTAGATGTATAGATTGCATGAGCCAATGTATATCAGGCTAATTCCCTTGTCTGTCTCCCTTTGTTTCCTGTCCTGCAGGGAGCCTCTTCAAGCCTGGTGGTGAAGTTTGCAGATACAGACAAGGAGCGTACAATGAGACGCATGCAGCAAATGGCAGGACAAATGGGCATGTTCAACCCCATGGCCATCCAGTTTGGAGCATATGGCGCCTATGCACAGGCAGTAAGTATAGACACAGGTTCTATGCATTTTCATAGGAACAGGAATAGTTCCTAGAATTGCACAAAAGCACATGTGAGCAGAGAAACAACTGAGCAGAGGATGAACCAGTGATTTCTCCATTAAACTGGTTACATGATGGGAGCAAACTAAGCCATGCCATCCAGGGTAGACTAGGGCCTCTCCCAGGCAAGTCGCAGAGGTACAATAGCCAATTCTAGCAGTAACCACACTGTAATCATGTGTGCACCTGTGCAAGACACTTCCAAAGGAGTCTAAGCCATTGCTGTCAAATCCAAACACAACTAGCCTTTGAGGATTTGGATAAAATAGGCCTGAATTCAGCTTATACTAGTTCTCTGCCCCACATTAGCACCATCTGGTGCAGAAGAAGGTTTTTGAGAGCACAAATACCTTTCTGGCCTTCCTCTCCTATCAGGCCACACAGACTGAGCTGAATGGAGGAGATGGCTCTGCTCCATTTGGCCAGGCCCCTGCTGCACAATGCATCATTGTGGGTACCTTTGGAGTGACCACACGATAAAAAGGCAGCTATTGACAGAAGTGCTTTTAGATTCATGAAAGCGTGTTAGATAATACTAAAATGGACAAGCAGACATACACACACATAGAGTCTTGGCTCCCTGAAACAGTATGATTTAAGCACACTGGGAAAATGCATCAGCTATTTAAAGCAGTGTTGCGTTGCCTAACTTCAGGTATCCTACTTACATACCAAACCTGGACCCTGCGCCCCTGAGAAAATTTGACTGTACAGGGAGCTGGGCTCTTGACAAAGCTCTGAAATGGATGCCTCCAGCCTAACTACCTTCTCTTAGGCTCCCATTAACAAGGACCTGCAAGACAAGATCAAGTTCAGTTAATTTGGTCTCTGCCAGAAATTTCAGAGGAGGGTAGTGGGGATCCCTGCAGCAGGCAGACACAATACTGCCAGCTGATTTTGGCTGCCTTCTCTGGAGCAGATTTGAGGCAGTGACAGTGTGCCACCTAGGTTCTTCATCCATTTGGTGGTAAAATGTGGCCCTCTTGTACTCTGTGCTAGATTTGTGTATGGGAGTGTCATGGTTTAATCCCAGCCAGCAAGTAAGCACCACGCAGCTGCTCACTCACTTCCCCTCCACCCAGTGGGATGGGGGAGAGAAGTGAAAAAAAGTAAAACTCATGGGTTGAGATAAAGACAATTTAATAGGACAGAAAGGAAGATGATGATGATGATGATGATGATAATAATAATAATAATAATAATAATAATAATAATAATAATAATAGAATTGGAATATACGAAAGAAGTGATGCACAATGCAATTGCTCACCACTCACTGACTGATGCCCAGTTAGTTCCCAAGCAGTGATCCACCCCCCTGGCCACAACTCCCCCAGTTTTTATACTGGGAATGACATCACATGTTATGGAATATCCCTTTGCCCAGTTTGGGTCACCTGTCCTGGCTGTGTCCCCTCCCAACTTCTTGTGTTTCTCCAGCCTTCTTGCAGGCTGGGAATGAGAAGCTAAAAAGTTCTTGACTTAGTAGAAACACTATTTTGCAACAACTGAAAACATGAGTGTGTTCTCAACATTATTCTCATACTAAATCCAAAACATAACACTACACCAGCTACTAGAAAGAAAATTAACTCTATCCCAGCTGAAACCAGGAGAAGGAGAGAAGTACCATTTTCCAGAGTAACATCTTACTGAATGAGACACCAAATGCCTTGCCTTAGGTATACAAGCCCAACTCAGGAATCACACTCCAGTGTACCCATACTCCCTCCAGCGCACTGACTGTAAGGCTCTGCTTTCTTCCCTGCCTATTTCTTTCTCAGGTGTTGGCACCCTGGATTTCCCATCACATCCGTATGTTCTTTTTTTAACTTGAGGGCCTTGAGATTTCTGTCCTCCACTGAGCGTCCTGTGCCTCACTGAACACTTGCATGAGCCATATAGAGTCATGAGGATGTGCTGCAGAGCTCCATAGAAGTTACCCCTCTCCTCACAGCTCCTGGTGGTATTCTGGACTTGTTTTATTCTCTCCCCATTAGACAAATTCTATTTTCCCTTCCATTTTGCACTGTTAATTTTTATTCCCAGTGAAAAACAATCTTTGCCTCTTCCTTTGTCCCCTGCTCCCTTCCTCACATGATAGAAGAGCTGTTCCCTCCCAACCTGGCTGTGTTTAACTGTCTTCCTGGCCAAGGAAGGCTGCAGGAAAAGGAAAAGAGACAGTAAATCACAGCTGAGCCCAGGTCAGTGGCCAGCAGCCTGGCAGAGGGATGCAGCATCTGTGCTTCCAGGTGCCAGGGGAATTAACAGGAGGCAACCCATGGACAGCTCGGGGGTGCAAACATCTGCAGAGGTTGTCAGACAGGAGATGTGGCTCCAGTGTTACACAACAGGCATTGATCAGGCAGCTGGAGAGGTGGTAAACACATCACTGTCCTGATGCTTTCATCCAAAAACTCTTCTGGCATAATCTTTAATCTAGAGTAATTCTTCTAATTCCAGCCTAGGTTTATAGTGATATAAAAAAGGATTCAGTCTGCACCTTTACATCACAAAAGTTCCCTCCATCTATTTCTACCAGATAATACAGGACATTATGAGGGTATGTGCTTGAGTGAGGATTTATCGCTGAAAGAAGAGTGAAAACAATTCCTGAGTCTGCTCCTGTTCCACGTGAAACCAATGAAGATTTTTCCTATTGATTTCTGTGAAAGCAGAACTGGACACACCCTCTTTTTTTTTTTTTTTCTGGTAAATATGCTAATAAAGGGGAAAGAATGAATTTTAGATCTTGGCCCATTGGATATGACAAGCTGGTGACACCAATTACCCTGGGGACTTCAGAGCTGTCTAAATGATGGGATCACATTTCCGTGAGGCGCCTGTACACCCAGAGTGTGCTCAGATGCTGTCTCTCAATCAGCCTCCCTATCTGTGTCTCTCCCTATCTGCTTCATCTCAGTCTTACACAAAAGGGAAGGAAGGGAGTGCTGAGGCTCTGTGACGTTTCCTCGGTCCCGATTAATCCACCTTGGACTGCTGGCTTTTAGATATCAGGGTGATTGGCACATCATAAATGCCAGCAAGAGATGTAGGGATCAATAGGAGGAGAGGGAAAGGGGGGGCAGTTTTATTCAGCCCAAACTGAAGTTGAAGAGCTAAGGCGAGTCAAGAGAAGGTAAGGTGAAACAGTGAAAATGAAAGAGCAGGACAGTGATGACAGCTGATGCCACTGCCACCAGCAACTCATGTGACCTGGGGTGAATCGTTTCACCCCCTGGTCTCATTTCCCCATGTACAAATAAAGCTGATGATCACATTTGTTTATTTTTCCCTTCTCTCTCAGGGACACAGCTCTCTCTTGTGCTGTCTCTCCATGGGTTTTCACACAGGGGGTATGGTAAAGCCAGGACTAGCATGAGACACTAGGCTTTCTGATTTGTACCCATAACCTGTCCTCCCAGCTATCCCATTGCAGTCGAAGCTTGACTGATGTCTCCGTGTAGGACTTCCCAAGCAATCCCATGAGAGCGAATAATCAATAGTTTATAAGGGCCCATCCCCATGGAGGAGGTTGCCAAGTCCCCTAGGCAGCGGTTTGTTGCTGAATCTCCCCCAGAGAGGCATCATGCACATCACCAGGATGGGATTAGCTCCTGCAAGAAGGTCTCCATGCATCAAGGTGGCTAGTGAAGCAGAAAGCCACCCAGTGCAGCTGTTTGAGAGATCAGTGGGCAGCCGTGGAGTTGCAAACCCAGCAGCACCACTGAGGGGAGGCAATGAGGGTCTCAGTCCATCAGTGTTTGACTGATAGTCGCTAGTGTTGCCACCAGGACTGCTTTGGGCCCCAGATCCTCTTTGAGTTATTTCCTTTGCAGCTCAGCAAATGGCCATGTCACAGTTCACTCCATGCTGCTGCTCACTGCCAAGGCACTCAACCTCAGCTTAAGCAACTTTAACCTTGATAGCAGCGATGGCCTCACATTGGCTAAGCAACTAGTCCTTGGCTTCAGCAGCCATATGGCCTCAGATCCAGAGGTAAAAATAACAGGGAGCAAAGGGAATTCTCCTCAGTGTGTGGTTTTGCTTTCCCTCCTCATGTGTCACCTGTAAGCAGACCAGACAAAGCTTGGCACTCTGTGCTGTTTCAGTGATACAGAAAGTCACATCAGACCTACCTCACCTCTTTTGTATGCAGCTCAAAGCAAGTCAGGTTTCATGGATCCCTAAAGCTCCAGAGCCCCTATACTAATTTGTTTCAGGTTTTTTGGATTGTTTTAGGTTTTTTCTTTTCAGCAGTATCTTCCTATACTAATTTAAGTTCCCCTTTTATAGGGCAATTATTTATTTAAGTTCACACATGTATAGGGCACCAGCCTTTTTTGTTGTCAGGTTACTGTGGATCTGCATCAGCTGGGTATTGATAGTGCTTTCTGCAGTCTCAGTTAAGGCCAGCTTGCGGTATAGATCTGGACTCAGCCTGGAGAGAAGGAGACTGATGTTAGGTAGCACCACCTTTGATTTGCTGCCAGTTGAGAACAAACCTGCAGGCACACACTCCAGCTCAGAGCAGCACAGCACACCTTTTTTTAGACACTGGTAAGCAGTAGGGTTGCCAAGCCCAAAATCATACGCAGCAAAAATCAAACCAGACTATGAATGGTGCTAGTATAGTCCTGGCCTAAATAAGCAACAGTGGCAAAAGTTCCTGAGGTCTTCTTCCTGTGAAGTAGCAGGTAGTTATCAGCTGTCTCATGTCACTGCTGCCCCACCATGCAGAAAAGGAAAAGCGCACAGATTGAAAAAGGTTGGGAAGATGGGAAAATGCAGAAAAGCAAAGCAAGAACAAAGGAAGGAGCCTTGGAAGGTGACAGATACTGTATAAATTATTTAATTTTTAAATAATTTAAAATAAGATCAAAGTCATAAATCAAGTTTGCATAAAAAATGGTGTAGGAGTGTTAGCCATGGTCTCCTGGCCAAATTCCAGCTGTGGGACTGATTGCATCCCGCAGCAGGGGACAGGCATAGAGTTAGTGAGTAAAAACAGACAGATGGGCACAGAGGCAACATAGACAATGGTAACATTTGCTCTCCGGCCTGCAGCAAGTCCTTTCCCGTCAGTAAATCCCATCTCCCCTCACTCTGAAAAAGTACAAATGGCTGCAGCTCTGAACTGCAGACAATAACTGCAGCAAATCTGGGAACATCCAGCACAGCAAAGCTCTCAGTCATCATCATAAGTGGTCACCTTGGGAAGTTGGGACAGCAGTGAATACCATGCTGACCTTAAAAGCCTAGGTCCCAGCTCCTGTGGAGATGAAAGGATATTTCTGCTAAATGATCTGAGGTAGTGCTGAAGGGAAGAATTACCTCTTCCAATATTTATTCAATTCATACTGTGAAATTATTTTGGAAAGATAACTCAAAAAAAAATCAGCTAGCCCTATGAAATCAGGGAAAATTTACCGAATAGTGACTATTTTCTGCATATAATACTTATTATATTTAAGTGACCAAAATGGGACAGTATATTTGGTAAATACTACCTGTTATGCAAATCACTTGTTCTGATCTGTTCCAGAAGAGGAAGCTATTTTGAAGCCATAATACTTTGTAGCAGGGCTAATACCATATATGTGATCATCAGGTCCCTGGAAATTTAGAAATAATGAATACTCAGATTTGGGCTCTATATGCATTTTTTGTTTTAGGTTTGGGGTTTTTTCCACAGTTCTCAGGAAGTTAGAAATCCAAACTATTGTGTATCAGGCTTCAGAAAGACACAGACACATGAATCAGGTGTTGCACATTTGTTTAGATTTTTAAAATCCTAATTAAATTTAAATTTTATTTTCAAAGCGGAAATTTCTGTTCCCAAAAAGACATTAAAAAATGTCTGAAGGACCATTCTGATTTTTTTACAGAATATCTTCTGTTTGTTTGAAGGCTTGGAAGATATTTTTAACTTTATTTCCTGATGGCCAGCTAGGTAAAACAGACGTGAGTTTGTCAATTCTGTGATTTTACAAAATACAAGTCTTCTTCCTGCTTGATTGATCATTTTACCTGCCTATTTCTATCACAGAGATACCATGAGTATTAATTAGCTACATGCTTGTATAGATCATTAGAGGTGGGAAGTGTGGAATGCTGTTATTACTTTTATTTTTATTACTGAATGAAGAATATGAAAAGTCAAACAAAACTTCATGTGATTCAGAGACAAGGATAGAAAATAACACTGAAAAAAATGAAGTCATCAGATAGTTCAGAATAAGCCTTTTCCAAGGGCAATGATCATGCTATTTCAAAAAGAGTGCATCAGAAATAATCCATTTCTCTCCTCTTCCCCTCTTCAATTTCACATGTATTTCTTTTGGGGGCTGGGTGAGGCAGGCTGTAGCATCCTTGTCCTATTTCTAGCAGGAGATTTTGGCCTTGAGAAAGTTCTTTCACCTCTCTGTGCATCTGTTCCTCCTGTAAGACAAGGACAGTATTTCCTTTCCTTGAGTGCAGTTGCACAGCCCTGCTGTCTAACAGCCACCTGATGCCAGAGGCAGCCATCCCATTCCCAACCCCACCTCTGGCCACATGTCCTCACTCCACACCACTAGACTGACAGTGACCACACAGGGACCCACTTCTGGGAAGAAAACTGCAGTAAGCATCACGTTTCTGCTGTATGGTTAATGCTCTGCTGGTGTTGTTCCTGAGCTGGTGCTCAGCAGTGTCGGACATGCATGTGTCCTGGTGCAAAGGTAGCAGAAAGACATGGAGAGGGATCTGTGCATCAGACAGCTCTTGCTTTGGTGCAGCTGTGCTGCAAAACTTCACCCTTTGCTGTTTTTTATCTTAAACTCCCATGCTAGGATAGGATGGATAAGCCTGTGGAGGTGCCTGTCTATCCACTGATGACAGAACTGGCTGAAGTTTAGCCACCTTAACTTGAGGTAGCAAAAAGGTGTGTGAGATAAATTCTCCCATCTCTCTCTGTTGACCAGCCATCACTACCACCCCTTCCTATGCTTTGGATGGCCTTACCAGTGCCTTTCCTGCTGCCCCATCAGTTTTCAAGCATTGGGATGGGGACTGCAGGCTCTTAGCTCTTGAGGTGCTGTCCATGGGCATGAACCAGTTTGGTAGCATCTCCTGGTCTCCTCAGAAGATAAATATTTGAGCAATAGTAAAGACCAGGTTGGAGGAAAGAGGGAACAAATATTTACAATTGGATGGAAAAAGCTCTAAATGATGAGGCAAAGGTCATGCCAAGGAAGTAAGAGAAGCAAAAGAAAAAATGTCCTTTCAGCCGAGGAAGGGAAAACCTCCTCTCCGTCCCCTTGGATCAGTATGAGATAATAAGGTGGCTGTCTTTCTGATTAGTGCTCTGTGGCTCCAGCCCAGGCAGGGAAAATCTGCATTTCAAATGGCATATTTTAAAGTACACAATACCCAGGGGCCCTGATGTTATTGATTTGCCTCTGGTGGGGTCACTGCCTCACTTTCTACAGCTTTATTAACTGGGACCATACACTGGGCCTCTTTCAAAGTGAAAGAAGAGTGGATGGGACATTTGTGTTCAGGGTGAGCTGGGGAAGGAGTGGGGTGACTTTTATTGGGAATGCCCCAGAGGTTTTATAAGGGAGACTGGTGACCCTTACAAGACTTGCCCTCCTTTTGTAAATTACCCTGGAGCCACCCTGGGGGAAAGGAGGTATGACTATGCTGTCAGCTTCTTTCAAGGTGACCGAGTTCCCATCCTCCTACCCTCACGATGCTGCTTCATTCATCCGGGCCGTGACCACCAGCCACTGGGCTGGGAAGGACCCCCCTTCTCTTCCTCCTTAACCGTTACCCCTGAGCACCTCCGACCAGAGAGAGAGAAGAGCAAGGATGGGAAATGTGACTGCAGAAGGGTAGCAGGAGTGTTGTCAAGGGTTGAGGTGTCCAGACATGGTTGGGACATGGTTGGTGTCCCCTGTCTAGCCAAGTAAGCAAAGCCAGTTAGCTGAGGTACCTGGCTGTGTTCAGGTATGGGATGCTATACTCTCTCCATCTCTGGAGGAGACACCAGGTTACCCCACAGGCTGGCTCTGAAGGCTGCAGCAAAGTGTATATCCTCTGGATCATAAGATACAGGGCTCCGGCTTATTTCACCATGCCAGAGGGGGGTTCCAGGTCTCCAGGGCATCTTGGGTACCCCCAGAGCACTGAGCATAACAGAAATAGGGTGGCCGCTCCCTGCAGGATGCCTGCTGTAGCAGAAGCAACAGAATCTAGTTTCCCAAATCACAGGTTGGGGCCTTATTTTTACTGCATTAGCTTTTTAACCCTAAGCTAAATTTAACCTCTTTGCTCCTCTTCAGCCTCTGTGAGAGTACAGCCGGTTTTAAGTGACTGTTTCACTGAAACCCACCAAGCTCTAGGCTGCAGACCCTGCACCTTCAGCACTAATCAGCAGATTAGGATCACCTAGTTCTTCTCATAAGGAGAGAGAAAAATACCTTCTTCTTTCTGAAAGTCTGTGACAGAAATGCATGAATGACATTACACTGCAAAAAGAAGCATGCATGTAGCCAAGGTATACTCTAAAATCATGCATCTTCCAGCGCAAATTTATAAGCCCTCTGAATACACAAGAAGTCGCACACTCAGGTTAATGGTTTGCAAACCAGAAGGAGCACCTGCCATTGTGGAGTTAACTCTACAGAGCTTAGAGACATCAATAAGTAGGAGAAGGAGTTGCATAAGCCAGAAATAATGTCACAAGTGATTGCCTAGCTTTGCTAAGTGCAAAATGGAGATTGTCTTTGGAGCAACACAATCATTTGTACTACCATTAGCAACATGGTATCTTTTATATAGAGCCCTGTTTCTCTTGCAGCACAGGTGAAACATAAATGAAAAAAGGATTAACACCTTTCTTTTAGATGGTTGGGAACCAAGGTCCAAAAATATCTGCTGAGGGCCATGTAAGGGGTGGGAATTATTTTATCTGACTGTGTTGCTACATGCAGCTGAACTGATCAGCTCAGGCTCCACATACAGTCAATGGGGAGAAGCAAAGCTGCAGTTCATCTGCTGAGAGGCATTCAGGTACAGAAGGGAGAAATGAATCTGAGCCTAGACTCCTCTGCCTGTTATCATGTCAACTGTAATAGGTGACCAGCTCAGAGGAAACCCCATCTGTATTTAGTTTACAGAATCTGACAATGGGAAATGCCAAAAACATAGTCGCCTGCCTGCCCGGAAGGTCTCTGGTACAAATACCAGAGTGTTATCTGCCAGCCAGACTGACCATGACACACACATGACCAGCCATATGTCACTCTGTATTTTGAGGGGGGTTTGTTCATGCAGCTGTTGTCAGCTTTGGAGAAACAGAGAAAAGTCAGCAAAGGCCAGACTGGGACTGTCCCCAGCCCTTGCAACTGCATCCATCTCAGAGACATGCTTCTTTTATCAGCAGCACTAAACAGATCCTATAGACACAGATCTTGGCCATCATTTCTGCAACTGGCCAGTTACACCCTCAGCTGTCCCCAGGTGAAAATACCAAGCACAGAAAATTAAATATGAGTCAGCACACCCAGTGCTGGAATCAATCCAGTGTTAAAGATGGATGGATTCCCCCTTCCTCATTCTCTTCATTGGCATACTTACTAAAATCACCTGCTCAGTGCCTCCTCTGGAGAATAAAATCAAATGGTGCCTAGAAACAAATGTACTCTTTAAAGGGGAATCAGCATTGTGCTATAATAGAAAACATTGTCTAATCACTCTATCAGTAATTACAAAGAACAGGATATCACTAATTAAAATGTGAAAGTGTCTTATGCAGGGTATAATAAAAAAGGGTAGTTAACAATCAGAGGGAAAGCCACCACCTTGCCGCCAATCTGCATTAGGCTTCAAAAAATAGTAGTACTCAACTCTACTAGAGCACTTTTCACCTGTAGATCTGAAGGCATTCCTACGTGGGGAGGCAGGTGGCCTGTGTCCCATCCTATTGCTGGAGAAACCAAGGCAAATTTCTACAACTTTTGCATGGTTATACAGCAGGTCAGTAGCAGAGCATCCTTTACTTTGGTCTCGTTACCAACGGTGACAAGGAAAGTTTCATTTGAATGAGTGCAGTGATTTCAAGGATTTGTTTTACTGTGTATGTGTATGAACAGCTAATTTAGCCGATATTACAATATTGAAGCAAACAGTAGGGAACAGTCTGTTCCTTGCCATGACTTTTGAGGTCTGTTTAATGCTGAGAAGCATATCCCGTGTGCTTAAACAACAACATCAGAGGGTGATTTCCTGATGGGAGAGAGAGTGAAATCACAGAGGGTAGCAAAACAGAGGTCGTCCATTTCTGGAGACAGCAAAGACATGAGTCACTTCCAAAAATCACTACAGAAAAACAGTTTCCTTCTCCACTATTATCATCAAGTCTTGCATTACCAGAGGCTTGGGAATGAACAGAGTGAGATTTCTCTCTCTGCTCATCCTATTTACACTGCACTTTCTCTAAGCATCCACCATCAGTCACTAGTGGGGGTTGGATACAGACTCAGACTTACCTCATCTGGCTCTTCATACAGGTGCAGGGAAGCAGACAAGAGGTAACTTCATCCAAACTGTCTTCTCCTTCATACCAGGGGCATTTTACAAGCCCACGGCAGCCATACGGAACACATGAACTGCACTGACTGTGTGCTAGGTTCACAGTGTAAAATAATTATAGCAAAGTCTGATTTTAATGTAAGAAACACTTCCAGCATGCATAACCAGTCACCACCCTTCTGCTCTGAAATTTTTACTCTCAAATGCCTGAAAATATAGTGTGGATTCCTTATTTCTGCTTCTTCTAGGTGCCCTAAAAGAGGCAGCATTTTGATCACTTTCTGGAAAAAAATAACTAAGTCATCCCAGATCAAAACCACAGGGAAGGGATTGTCCCACTACACAGTATTAATCTTGCTAAAGTAAGGGAGCTCCCTTTTCTTGTACAGCTCTTCCAGGAGTTTCTCCTTGGTTGTGTTGGAAAGAGGTGCTATAATCCGGTTAAAAAGTTTTCTCATGGTTTTATTCAGGGCCCACTGGAAGTCTCCCAGCACCATAAGAAAAAAAAATTTTTGTCACTGACAGTTGGAAACAAATTAGTTTATCCACTGAGAACTGGCTAAGCTTGCTGCTCTGGAGAAGGGATCCCCTCTCCCCACCACTCCATAGACACATATCAGCAGCCACCAGTGCTTTCCCAGAGCTTTGATACAAGAAATTTAAGCCACAAAACCTCTCTGCTCAGGATCATATAAAGTCTTTTCTCTGCCTTTCTCATCAGGGCAGTACCAGGGATTCAGAGGGTTGAGTCCAGCTCATGGGAGACCTCCACACAGGGGAACACATTGTGGGTGTGGGGACCATAAGAACCCCAAGATGCAAAGATGCACTTTGCCTCCAGCCCCTACAGGGAGAAGGAAGGCCAAGACCGGGGGGTACCACAGACGTGGTGAGCTGACATCTCAAAATAGGGGGATGCCTCACACCCTCACTGGGTCGCCATCCTGGTGCTGGTGCTGCGGGCTGCCCTGCTGGTGACCGCGTGATATTTTTTCCCTGCTCTCTTTGTTCCAGCTGATGCAGCAGCAAGCCGCGATCATGGCATCGGTGGCACAGGGCGGCTACTTGAACCCCATGGCAGCCTTTGCTGCAGCCCAGATGCAGCAGATGGCGGCTCTGAACATGAATGGCCTGGCAGCCACCCCCATGACACCAACCTCAGGTAAGGGGCCAGGGGGGTGGAGAGGGCAAAGGGCAGGAAAATCTGGCCAAATCCCAGAGGTGACCTGGCAGGACATGGCAGCTGACATGTTCTCCCCCAGTGGGTGTTTACTGAAATGTTGATCTTGTTGGTGAAGTCCACCAGAAGTGAGGATTGGAGCCAACCAGATCCTTTTGTGGTCTAGGAGTGGGAGAAAGGGGCAGAGAAAGGCTGCTGCTGCCTCTTCCAGGTCTGGGGCCAGCTGCAGGTCAACTTCTGTATCACGAAACAGTTGTAAGGGCAAAGTCAAAGGGCTTGCCAGCAGTGGGCTGTTGGGATATCTGTGCCCTGTGCTGAGTGGCACTCACTGGTGGATGAGGAAAGCAAGAGGGCTGAGACCCACCAGAACTGTGAAGCAATGGGCTTGTTAGGAAGGAGGAAGCGTGCTGGAAGGGAAGGCACTGGAAAAGGCTCTCAGCCATGACTCTTCCCTCTCAGCCTTATCTCTTACACAGCTTTCCTTTAGCTCTGAGCACTCTCCAAATGGCACAAAATATCCCCCAGTGATCTACACTGGTTTAGTGGTGGAGCATATAGATGTCCAAGGCAGGGTCAGTGCTGGTGCTGTCACAGCTAGGCTGGTCCAAAGACAAACAAAATAAGATTTGTGGTGAGATGCAATTATTATTATCAAGATGAGCAAAGTCTCTGCGACACAAGCTTTTCCCCTACTGTGAAATAGGACAGGAGGTACTCAGGGAAGACCTCTGGTGCTACCTGGAATGCAGGTGTTTGGTGAGATGGTTTCTGGCTGCTGGAGCAGAGACAGGTAGTCAGCAGAGGGCTGCCAGGATCTGGCTACGCTGTGACGTGTCACAGGAAGCCCATGCTAGGAGCTGCAGTATGTGATACAGTGTGCAGAGAACTAAGCTGAGATGGAAACAGGACTGGCTTTCCTGGGGCTTGAAGCACAAGGTAATCACTTGAGCAGGAACAGGTCAAGGAACCACCAGGGCTGGTAGTCATGGAGTAGCACGTGGCCTAACAGCAGGGGAGCAGGGCAGCAGGGAAAGTGGGGCCAAACCATGAGAGGAAAGAAGTGAGAATTTGGAGAGCTTTGCAATATACCACTGAGTCTGGTAGGGGAGCAGAGGACTTAAATGTCCATCTTCAGAGGACCATTTCTAAGGGACAGGTTGGGATAAAAGGGTCCCTGGGGTGATGCAGGTTGTTCCTATGAGAAGCACTGGGGATGGGACTGTGTTTAGAGAGATGTGGCATACCACTGCCCTTCTGTGAACCTTGAAGCACCAAGCTGGCCTGGAGGGGACCAGCCTGACAAAGGTTTGGGGTGAAATATGGGAGGAGTGAGCTATGCCTGAGCCAGCTATGCTGCAGGCAGCACTGGGCATAGCAGGATCTGGGACTCCAGAGCAGAGCAGTGAGAGAGGAAAGAAACAGCTTCATCGCTGAACATGAAGAGGTCTGCACCAGCCCTGGAGCAGGAAAGGGCTGTCTGACAAAACAGCCAAGAAAGATGCCTCGTGGCTGAGAAACACTGTGTGGCAGGGACGTGCAGGCTTCGGGGCCATTCCTAATGAACTGAGTTCTGCTAACCTGTCCACCAAAGAAAACCTCCCCGTTCACACACAGCTTAGCATCTCTTTGCAATCTGTAGCTGGGAATGTCATCAGCTACTGGATCAGATACCTATCTTTTCCTTTGCTTGTAGTAGAATATGCAGGGGAAAAAAGGAGAGAAAGAAAGACAGATCTCATTCCACACAAACTTATGGACACCCAAGGAAAAGCGCTTGACTCAAAAATCTTATACCACACGTTTCAAAATATATGTTTACACAACGATAAATGTATAAACAACAAGTCAATGGAGCTACTGCAAATCCAAATAGAAAAGTGGATTAATTATATGTGCACCCTTTAAACCTACTGCTGGAAAGATTATCATATTTGCACTAGCTAGATTTGTTTTGTGTTGGTAGGAGCAGAGAGAACATCAAACAAAGACTGCCTGGAATTCAAATGCTCTCAGGGCCCGGAAAGCTAAATCCACGTGTGGTTTGTGATGGTCCCACCACAAAAGAGCACAAGCTGTTTTGCATATAAATAAGTCTTGAGAACGAGTGAGTTCTGTTACATAGTTGTGTAAATACCAGTACAACAGCCCAATTCTGCACTTACAGTGATATCCAGCACATTAAAATATCCCAGCCCTTCTTCAGTGTAAACTCTGCTCCTCTTCTGGTGTGCCCGATGCCTTCTGGGGACTGTTAAGCTCTTATTGTCAGAATATAGGAGAGGAAAGCTCATGATTTTAACATGCTTTCAAGAGCACCCATGACTGGTCATTACTGAAAATAAGATGCTGGTTTAGATGATCCCTTGATCTATTTCATGAAAGATGGAAGATTTTGCACTCTCCCTATGACATATTTTCAATCATGGAGCCTACACACTTTGCCGTTATTGCAGATTTGCCTTGAATGGGTAGCTTCCTTCATGAAAAGCCTCTGTAATGGGTTGTGGAGATGTCCATTGACAATTATTCCTTGGGTGAAATGTTTAGACTTTGAAATGACTCCTTGTATTACTACAACACTCACAAAGCTTGTGATAAGATGCGTAGAAAATGTTTCACCTAACGTCTGAGCAAGCAAGCCTACAACACTAGCAATGATTTCTGAGTAGCCAGGAGATATCTGAAGCCTAACGTGAATTCTCCCTGCTGGCTTTTGTTAGCATTCAGAAAGCCAAATGGAAAATGATCATTCTGTTTCATAGCAGGATTTCCAGTCATTGAAGTATATCTTTGTTCTGACTTGGAATGAAAATGAAACATTTCAAAGTTCTCTGAAAAACAGACATTAGAAAAAGTGTTTGGAACATTTAAAAAAAAAGAAGTGTTTTGATCTTTCCTAAGCAAAAGAAAAATTGTGCTAGAAAAAGAACACTGGTAAACCAGAAGTCCTAGAGATTTTGGAGGTATTGGCTGAGCACAGTGCCTCTGTGCTGCTATCTTCAGGCCTCCAAATTGAGCTGGTCCTCTGTGCATCCTGCTTCTAGGAGAGTGGGCTCCTTGGGACATGGCCATGAGTTCATTCAGGCTCACAAGTTCCCATGGGATCTAGAAACTTAAAGAGTTTTGGATGCAGGAAAAATCTAACAGACTAGAGACAGGATCCATCTCACCTGGCTTTAACCATACAAAAGGTAGACATCTAGTTTAAACGAGTCACCTGGCTTGCCTGCAGTTGATGGAGTGCAGGAGGCAGTCCCAGTGGGTAATTCAGACCTTGAAAATTTTGTGCTGTTTGCTGGCATTTTGATGGTTCCCCATCAAGGGTCAGGTTTATCTCACACAACAGTCCATAATTGTGAGGCAATTAAATTGACATCTCTGAAAGTTTGGTTCAAGTTTTGCATTTCTGCCATCATTGGTATAATCTGGGTGAAAAGTGGATCTGCAGTGGGTCGGCCACTCTGTTAAATGCACAGAGGGGTTAGAAATGAAGTTTCATTTATGTTTCCTTCCTTCCTTCTCTTCTCCCTCCCTCCCTCCATGTTGTAAATCTGCACCTGGTGTAGCTGCAGCAAGAGATCTCAAACAAGGGATGAAATCCACAACTGGCATGCAACACTGCCATTTGTTCTCTGCAGTGGCATTATGCCAGTTTTATTCCAACTACAGATATGACATCTCCAGGGGGTTTCTTTACAAGAAGAAAATTAAAGAATTGCAATGAATATGCCTAAACTTCCTTAAACATGCACAAAATAGCAAGCACAAATCCCTTGCTGCAATTTTAGAAAAAAATACTTACATTGTTTATGCAAATAAGGGAGAGATCCAGAAAAGCAACTGAAATTTTAACTAGACTTGGTGATTTGCAAGCTGATGGCATATGCTAAGAGCATTGCCTTTGGACTTCAGTTGCCATTGCTGGCTCCCTGTACCTCCACAGAGGACATTTTTAAAGGCCAACACCATTTAAATAAGCAAAGGGGAACCAGCAGCTTGTCTGCTCATGGTGAAAGAAAAGAGCTGAAATATTGCCTGCTTTTGGGGCTACTCAAATCAGAACATATTAAAATATCTCATGTATCTGTATTGGCTTTCTTAAGCACCAACACAGATTTAAACAGATGTTAAAGTGTGTTACTGGACTAACCCATCATGGAATGCTGCTATGGTGAAGAAAATTTCTGCAATTGGTTTAAAAAAGAGGTTGCTGCAAAAATGGTGCTTTCCATCAGTAGTATTCCCTGACACAGAAAGATATTTCTTAAGATAAGATAGTTTAATGTCCCACTCACAGCTAGAAAGAGAAAAATATGATTTCATATCATTGAAAACTCATTTTTGGTCCCCCAAAACATACTGAATATGTTGCAAGAAGCACAGATGGCCCAGTCATTTATAAACATACATAGGAGCAGTCAATGAGGTAGCAGACGGATTTAATCTCCCCCTCAGAAATTTAAGAACTCTCTAACAGTAGGTGACAGGATACTACCCAAAACATAAAGACTAAATAGTTCATCTGAAAAAACAGCATTACAGTCCCCTCCAGGATGTGTCTAGGAAGAAGGGGAGGAGTATGATTCCATGAAAGAAAAAAATCTAGCCCAAATTTTGCCCCTGTTGAGTGGGAAACCTTTGCAAAACTCTACAAAGTCAAGTTTTGGCCAAACAGCGATGCTAAAAAAAGTATCATTGGCTGCCTTTAGGCTACAAATCAACTTGCCAAACCTTTTAAGGATCCCTGGTGCTGAGAAAGTTCAGAATGAGTTTGTACATGAAATGTGTATTCATGTGAGAGTACAGACAGAGTAGTCCTGGAAATCGGTGCACCCACAAAGCTGGCATCTCCAAAGAGAAACAGAGGAATTGCTGTAGAAAGGTGAGACTGATAATTTGCTTCTGGTGCTAAATGATATCTCAAAAAAGAAACATCTGCTTATTTAGCAATTTAAACAGGTAATACTCCAAGGAGAAAGTTGAGGAGGAAGGGTGGTATTTCTAGTTTTCCATTGCTTGATATTAGCCATGGGTCTAGTCTAGAGACCATGATCACCAAGCAAAAGCTTGATTCTGTTGAAGAAAGTTTTGCAAGCCTTTCTTCAGTGCTTCCCAAACAGAGGAGAAATGGCAAGCTGTCCCTTTTTTTGCACAACAGCTTGGGAGATTTTTCACTTCTGGATTATCTGGTTTCTGTGTGGTGGTCACAGTTGTTGTGTCAGCAGTTTTCTCCATGTAGTTATTGCTTCCAGTACTCACCAGCTCTGAATTTGTGTCCTCCCCACTTGCAGGTGGAAGCACGCCTCCTGGCATAACTGCACCAGCTGTGCCTAGCATCCCATCTCCAATTGGGGTGAATGGTTTCACTGGCCTCCCGCCGCAGGCTAATGGGCAGCCCACCGCAGAAGCCGTGTTTGCTAATGGCATACACCCTTATCCAGGTAAGCCAGACCAATGCTGTGCCTAAAACCTGCTCCTTCAGTCTTAGGCAGATTGTCCTCACCCACAGGTTTTGTCTAGAGTGATCCACCTGTGAATGTTTATACCCCACACCATCAGGGCTCCCTCTAGCATTGGTGTAGTTAGGTCTTACCTGCTACAGTGGTTACACACTTAAATCTGGATGATGGACATCAAGGGTGTGTTGGAGGTGAAAAATTTTTATGCTGAAGAATTGAATGCTCATCTACTGGATGTGTTCTCTGGTGAATACAACCAGGACACCCAGCATGTGTTGCTTTAGCTAAAATTTGATATGAGACCTGACTAGTTCATGCTGGCAGATCTCCTAGCAGTACTCCCAAGGCTCTTGCTCCTGGCTAGCCTTGAAGGAGCTGTGCTAAGCCTCTTTGCATCTTCTAGCACACACCATTGCTATCTCCTACTGGGATTCCATTGCAGCCAAATGGCTCTGGGAGATCGAGACCAGAGGGTCCACATGGCTGTTGGCCCAAACTGCTCCATGCCTCAGACCATGTGTGCAGACAGTGAGTCTTGGTCTCCGAAATGCTCACTGCATCCAAATCCTGTTGCTTTACCAGGTCTGGAGACTGAAACTCCTTTAATATAGCCACAGAATGGGCTCAACTTCACCTTTTTGTGAAACATCACCAGAGAACTGCTGTTGGGATTCAGACTGTAACTAGTTCACAAGATGCCAGCACTGAAGGAGTGATTTTGTGAGCCCTGGCAGCCAGGGATGAATGAGGGAGGTTATAGGATACATACTTGCCTCTATACCTGCACTTAAAAATACATGGACACTCTGAGGCTGTAATCACCAAGAAGTCAGGACTACACAAGTCCTCAATATGCACCTACATTTTTTTCAGCATCCTCAAGATTTGAGATAGACCTCTCCACCAAGCTGAACTTCTGCTAGGAAGACATTCCCTACTATTGTTGTATACATACCAATAATAACAATAAAAAATTTAAGTAAATGTTACTAATTGATCCTAACCACCAGCTGGCAAAGGAGTATTTTACCCTGGGGCACTCATAGATTGATCTAGTCTGTTAGGAAATCAAACACTGAGTCAGAAGCTCCAGCCAAAAAGCTCACAAAACCCCTAAGAAAAAAAATTATGTCTATCTCAGCCAGTCCTGAAAACTCAGAAGATTCAACATCACTGGGGACTTTATGAGCTACAAGGAAAAATATCACATAACTTGGAAATACAAGTCTTACCTAGTCACAGTTCAGACAATGTCACTGAAAAAAGCCACCCTGTGAATGCAGCAAAGGAAAGCCCAGAACTACCAAGAGTATTGAAAAATAATTATCATCCTCCACACACACACACTTTGTAAACATTTAGCCATGAGTTCAACTTTGAGCGGGATTGAAATCAAGGGGCTTACTGTACTAAAAGTTAGGCATGTATATACGTGTTTGTAGCAGCTTAGAGGGATAGGGAGCACTTGGAGGCTTAAGGAGGCATCAGAACATTACAGGGAGCCCTTAGCATGCTCAGTGTGCGCAACCACAGCACCAAGAAAGCACCCTGTCTTTAAGGCTATATAAATACAGCCATGTTTTCAACTACCCATCTATCAAAGTATCTACCTGTTTGCCTGTCTATTATCTCTCTATTGATCCATTTCTATGTCTATCTTTTTTTTCTAGTTTATATAGCTCCTTCTAGCTAATTTACCGTGATCCATTACTGCAGATACCAGAGAAAAGATGATCTTTCTAGATGAATCTTAATGACTTGAGCTTTTGTTACTATCTCCAACTATCCCCATAATTAAAGCAAGCTTTCAGTTAGGTATTTCATCCATAATTATATAAAAGTCAATGGCCTTAATCTGATTCTCTCTGAGTTTTAGAAAGAATTGCTCAGCCAGCAATTCACAGTAAGTCACTGCACAAACCCCAACAGCCTAACATGCTGAAAGGTGACAGTCATCCTTGCTTTACTTTGTTGCAGGCAGAGAGGCTCCTTTCTGCCAGTAAAGCTGACATCCAAATAGTCTGCTTTGTGTAAAGTTTGGATACATCTCAGGGTGTCTTCAGCAATATATTAGTCTTTCTTGGTGCTCAACTGTTCCACAACTTAGTGACATCTTAATTTATAGCAGAGGTGTAAAGGGAACAGTGGCAGGCCAAACCCTCACCTCTCATTTTACTTCTCCCTGTCCCCAGTAGCAATAAAACCCTGAAAGCAAGCTCCTTTGTAGCAGTTTGGGTGTAGGACACATCATGTGTTTGCTCTGTCTTTTCTTCCTTTTCATGAGCATTTATGCACTCTCCAAAACTTTACTCCTTGCCACAGGCTTTACTGAAGCCTGGAGCTTAGCAGTATAAAAAAAAAGGATTAGACATTTATATGGTTAATGAGAACATCCACAGCCATATCTGACTGGATAAAACTGTAGAAAGGACACAAATCTTCATGCTTTATGATATAAGCCAGCCACTAATTGCTTGGGGTTAGAAAGAAATTTTCATCACTATGCAGCTTATTCCATCATTGTTCATTATGGGATTTTTCACACTTTCCTGTGTAGCATTTGTTACTGGCACTGCCCTATGTTTCGGCATGTCTGTGCATCTAAATACAAGGGTAGAAATAGAACATTAAAGCTGAGCATGCAATTGCACTAACATTATAGAGAAGAAAAGAACATGCCAGTCCCCATCCAAAGTCAGCATCTTCCAAACAACTTTCTTTTATGGTATATATCTCATTCTGAAAGTGGCTAAGAGTGCTGCAGTATTATGTACATAACCATAGTCTTGCTGTGATTATGACTTGCCATATATTGTTTAAAGCCTGAATTTTGCTCTCAGATACTCTTTCATACTCCACAAAAAACTCAAATGTGGGTTCACACCATTAGATCCTGTAGCAGAATGATCTTTGTTGTCTGAAAATAGCAAAACAGGACAATAAAAATCTGTAGAGGCATGACATCCACATCATTCAGACACAAATAAATCCCATTAATTGTGCAGTTTGTCTAACATGTCCACCCTTTGTCTAGCTATAATGTTTTTGATGGTGCATCTAAAAGACTCCAGAACTCCACAGTCTTTGCAATATAAAACCAGGTCCATATCAAGTAATTGTATTTACTCTGTAGTTTCACTCTTTATTTCTGTCTTCCCCTGTGCTCTTTCTTTAAGATTCCCTTTGTCTGAAGCAGGGACACACACGGTATCATATGACTCAGACTACTGAACCATTGCATGACTTTGGGGCAAAGGCAAGAGTAGGTTGAACATCCCTACTCACCAGGTCTCTGATCACAGACCCAGTCCCTGAAGGAACTAGCTTTATCTATGGCTCAGGCTAGGCTATGGATCCATGCAGTAGCACTAGAAAACTGTTCCTTGCAGGCATACTCTTTGTAAGCCATGCTTTCACCCTCTCCAAGCTCAGCCAGTACATAATGCCTTACAGTGCACTTTTTGGCATGGAGAGAACAACAAGGGAGTAAATATTTCCCCTTCCACTAGTCTAAGTCCCTTTGGAGATCTGACCTTTTTCTGTTATTAATGCCTGCCCTTCAGCCTTTCAGCTTGCAGAGCTATTGAACATGGCAATGTGTCACAACCCATAGTGGGGACAAGGAGCATAATCCATTGTGCCATGATCTTGTGAGTCATTTTGCAGCAGCGCAAGAGTATTTGCCATTTCCACATTAGCTATAGTAACAGGGATTGCGCTCCTCTGCCAAAGCTTCTTAGCCACCCAGAGCCCAGTCCCTCTCTTGTAACAGTGTGAGATGTACAGTAACAGTGGAGACCATCTGCGCTGGTTTCTGCTGTGTCTCACACCATGAGCACATCTGTTACTCTGGTAACAGGTCCCGCCCTACTGGATTGCATTGTGAAAGACTGGACAAAATGCTTGCTCTACAAATAAAGCCTTCTTGGGAAGGGAAAGGAAGGGAGAGATGAGAAAATGGGGAGAGCAAAGGGCAGCAAATGAGAGAGAAGTGATTGGCTGTCAAAGGATCAGTGAAATGAAGGAACTGGAAGGAAGCACAGAGCAGAGCCCCTAAAAAAGAGTGAGGATGGCTCTGTGGTCCTCTCCCCAGTGACGTGCCCAGGAATAAGCAGTAATACACCCCATAGCATCCAACAGCTCCCAAACAAACTTATTTCTCCTGGACCAAAGGATGTCCAGCTGGACCAGAACCAGGGATGGATCCAGTGGTGTGGCAGCTTTGTGGAACCTCAGATGGGCAATGCTTTCCAGGATGCTGCATTCTTCAGTGCATTTGGTCTGGGCTTAGGTTGCTGAGGAAAACAAAAACAAAGTTCCCTCAAGTGCTCATAGTACATTAAAAATGTGTCATCTCATTTACTGTTCTCAGGCACACAGTGGTTCTGTTTCTGACTGCCCACCACTGCCAGGACTAGCTCACTCTCCCCTCTCTGCAGACACAGAGGAGGTCCCCCCACTCCCCTTTGGTTACACTGTGGGTACGTCTGGGCTAGCAGGACAGCAAGACCCACTTCATACCCTATTTGGGGCCCAGCCCTCTCCAGGGATGATTAGCTGCCTGTATGAATGGGCAGCCAAGCCTTTATGCCCACATTTCCAAGCCACTGCTGAGATTGGCAGCAAAGCTGTCCCCCACGGATGAATTCCTGTGCTGTAGAAACTCATGTCTTAGGAACTGAACCGAAACCATCAGTTCATTTTCCTTGGCTCAACAAAGAGCTATCAGGCAGTAACCAGTTTCACCCATTGCCAGCAGAGACAGGATTCAAACTCCATCTGTAATTATGACTATTACGCAAGCTAATTTTGTAGGGCAGGAGTTGTCGGCATGCTAATATGACAGCCTTATCTATTAGCCTGTCAATTAGCTAGCAGGGCTGCTGATGGGCAGGCTGCTGCTCTCAACCAGTCAGTCCAGGATCAGTCCTGATCACAACAGACACCGTCCAGTGGCACTGGGCAAGATCAGGGCTTCACTTGTGCAGGAAGAGAAAGGGACTGACTTCCCCCACCTCAATGCCCACTCTGACATTTCAGTCCTGAAAGATGTCAGACAAGAGATGTTTAGAGAGGAGGTGAATCAGAAGAACAGAAAAAGAGTGACCTTCCTGCACCTGTAGAAGGTCCAGGTTGAAAACCAAGCCCCAAAGCATTCAGTCCAGACATACACCATGCCCTAGAAATGTACCTGGCTCAGCGGCCCAGAGGCTAAGTTATTACGGGAAATCTTTGGCTGTGTTCTGTTTGTCCACCCTAAATCTCCAGGTGAGAGCTTTTCCATTTGTATTTTGTATCAGCAGTTCCAAAACTGCAACAGTGAGCAACAGAAACATCATTATGACTGGGAAGCACTTATTTGACCCATTTGTAACAATCTGCCATGTGCCATAAACCATGCTTTACTGGTAAAATAAATAAGTGAAGGAGTGCACTCATTAAAAATATAATAACAAGTTGCCATCTTCAATTGTAGTCTAAGCTACTTTAATGATGCCATGTGCTTCCAATGATCACGCTGCAGCCATAATGAATGAGGTCGTTTAAGGCATTTGTGTGAGCCTTTCAAAACCAAAGTATTTTCTGCTCTGATCTGGAAGAAGGTGTAAATACAAATCAGGCTCTGTGCTGATGTTCTCAGAGGCACGTAAGTGAGTTAAGACACTGAGCTTTATTTTTAAAGATTACTTAAACTCAGCTCCCCAAAAATATGGAGTTAGAGTGCCTTAATAGCTTTTAAAACCTGACCCTGACTTATGTGTTTATGGCCTTAGGTAAAGGGAGGGAAGTCTGGTCCTGAATCTGATGTTGAATTAGTTTGTCATCTTGGCCAGCCACCTCCACCTGTCTGCATTTCTGAGTCTTCTGTGTCTTTCTTGCTTTGTCCACCGGAAGCACTTCATTGCCAGACATGACCTATCATATTTTTGCACAGCACCCATCTCAGCAGAGGCCTGATTAGAGATGGGGCTTGGAGGTGGGACTATTTAGGATGAGAAGAAATGGCCCCAAGATGCCCCAGGGGAGGTTTAGATTGGATATTAGGAAAAATTTCTTTACAGAAAGGGTTGTCAGACGTTGGAACAGGCTGCCCAGGGAAGTGGTTGAGTCACCATCCCTGGAGGTATTCAAAAAGCATGTAGACGTGGCACTTCAGGACATGGTTTAGGGGGCATGGTTGATGGTTGGAGTCAATGATCTTAATGGTCTTTTCCAACCTAAATGATTCTATGATTCTATTAAGAAAATAATAAAGAAAATCCTGACTTCCAGGGATGAACTATATGAGTTTTATAGTAGTCCTATGTATTGTCCCAGACAAGCATCTACAATACCTGGGGATGCTACCAAAATGGCTTTTCGAACTAACAGGATGGATCAGAGGGCACAAATGCCCTGGATTTCTTGGCTCCTTTGACGTGTAGCAGAATAGACAGTGGGACAACATGTCTTTGGCTGAGGGGTGTCCAGACCCTAAATGGCAAAACTAAACTATAAAATACAGAATCAGTCTCTGTTTTCTGCTGGATCAGCACATTCTTTCTGTTATTGCAGTTATTGTTGTGTCTGAATACCTAATTAATTACAACAGTAAACGCTGGTTTCTTTAATCACAGCATCAGCTGTCCTAATCAATCTTAATAATATGGAATCTGTACTATGGCACCCATGAATTTTAATCTACATAAATTTCTTAAGACCTCTCGCAAGCTTGTTGTAGGAAATGATATAATTATGGATATAGATTAGGGCTGTAGAGAGTGATTTAAATTGGATTTAAGGAGAAGGTGAGTAGAGCCCTCCC
Source organism: Pandion haliaetus (assembly GCA_013401275.1). NCBI lineage: Eukaryota > Metazoa > Chordata > Aves > Accipitriformes > Pandionidae > Pandion > Pandion haliaetus. Next base: position 250,211 of record VYZV01034342.1, read on the forward strand.
ACTCATTTATTTATTTATTTTAATCCTGGCCTTCACATAGATTTTTTTTTTTTTTTTGCTATCATTACTTTATTTCCTCTTCACTGACTGAACAGCACTGCCTCTCTTTGATTGCCTTCCTCCCCCAACCACCATCCCAGAGGTGATAGTGGCCAAGCTGAATCTCCTGGGAGAGGTGTATGGGAGAGGAATGAATAGATGGGGCAGAGCACAAAGCTGTGGATCCAGGTGGTAACACGTTTTTGTAGACCCATGCCGGGAGCAGCGCTGCCAAACAGTGTGAAGTAGATGGAATAAAGCATGTCTGTCACTAAATGCATAGGCAATGCAGAAGCAGGGGATGAAGAGGTTATCATATAGGTGTAAGGTTTTCTGACTTCTTCCACCAAGTGAAATCCCAGGGTGCCTTAGGGGCCCAAAATGTGCCAGAAGCCGCTTTTGTCTCTCAGAAGCACCGGGCCCCTCTGATTTCAGAGAGCAGATTTCCTTGGCTTTCTCTTACCTTGAGCTGGAACAGGGACACCATCCCATACCCCACAGAGGGGAATGGAGGGCCCCCTTTTGATGGAGGGCCATCAACCTTTTTTCTTACCACACCCACTGACTTCAGTGCAGCTCCTCCTGATTTACATCCCTGACCATCACAGCAGATTCCAGCCCCCTGTCCTCTACAACCATTTTCACCTGGGGCACCCGTATAACAGCTCACCTTGGCCAGACACTGTTGCTGGGTTACTGGCATCTCAAGAGTGATTCTTTATAGAACATCACTTAAACCAATTTTATTTATTTTTAACAATGTGCTTCAATCTGCCACCTCCATCCCTTCATTCTCTGACAAAAGCTAAATGTCAGGTCTAACACTGTCTGAGTGCCCCTTTAAAAAGTTGGATTGCAATCTAGAGATATATCAGTAGTAAGAAAGACTCCTGGTGTTAATTTTAAAGCACTGGTATTTCATGCTGACTTGGGAAATCATCCTTGGTTTTTGGCATCAGGCAGAGGATTTGGAAAGTGACATTAACGGATCTACTTTCTTTGAAGGACTTGGGAGTCATTTCTTGACTTCTGCCTAATGAATAAGTGCTGCCTTTGTTAAATTTATATTTATGGCCATATAGTAGGTCATTTGCTTGTTTTATGCCTCCAGGTTTATGGAAGGTTATCTGCCATGGTCATCTTGTGGCATCTTGGCCAGGATCATCTTGTAAAGTGACAATTGTATCTAAGCAGGATTTTCCTCATGGAGATATGGAAATTATCAAATTAATGTAGAGGCAACGTCCAGGGATAAGGCTCTTGCCCTGAGCTGCCAAATGAAGTTACTATTAGCATCTAGTTTCACAGTACACCTTTAGTTTGCCCTGCCAAGGCCAGATCCTCGGCTTCTGCAAAGCAGCAAGGCTATCTGGACTTCAGCGGGGCTGACATGATAGATAGTTGTCCTCTGGCCTCTCAGAAGCCTCTCTGCTTCTTTGACTTCACCAGCTGATCCTCAGTTTGTACAGTACATCGCATATAATCTCTTAAATGTCTGTATGTTGGACTCAGATCTCCGTGAATCTGACCACAAGGAAAGGTATTTCACATGTTATCTATTGGCACATTTGCACAGATAGTCGCCAGCACATCCAAGGTCTTTTGGTAATGTTACAACTTCGAGATGTGCTAGTTCTGGTCCAAAAGCCCCTTTAAGGTGGTTTATGATATCCATGTCCCTCATCTAGTGTCTCCTACATTCCTATAGCTCTTACTAGGCCTTACTCAGCTATTTACCTTCTGGCCCACAGTAGGCTTACACCCTGGCACAGACAGCATGCGGAGGAGCTGAGGTCTGTTCCCAGCCCCACATGCCTGTGATCAACTAATATTTGCAGTAACAGAGAAGACTAGCCAGATGGATGGGGACAAAAGGTGGCTGAGACCAGGTAACTCTCCTACCTTAGCAGAGCATGATCTGTGTGAAGGCCACAGGGGTGCACACCCTATTAAGTTATGTGTATCTTATGGAGGAATAAAGCAACCTTCCTTTATGGTCTCCTTGTACTGAGACACAGAAATGCTTCATGTCTCCCCATCACTTTGAATTTTAGCACGTGGTGTGCTCCAGCCTACAGTCACACATAACTCCTGGGGTGAGTTGGCTCTGGATCGCGAGCTCCTCATACATCTGAGCCCTTGCTGAACTTCTCATGGGTCATTAGTATGTATGAGGGCAGTCACTTTACTGAACATAGCATGGCTGCAACTTCCTCAAATGTCTAATGTGTGTCTTAAGATTTCTGGATCAGTACCAGCCATTGGTTTCATCCACACTACAGCTGGGAGTGCAGGCAGTTATGTCCTTCACTAGGTTTAATTCCTCTGGCAGAGTGAGCAGCAGCATGAAGATATGATCACAGCTGCCCAAGCTACCTTGGCTTTGGGCCGGGATACTCAGCCAGCCCTGGAGTCTGTGTCCCTGGATCTTCCTAGACCATGTTGGCCAGCATGGGCCCATCCACTGTACTGAACTCACATCTTCATTTTCTGAGTAAACACTCTTTGCGCTAAGGAAGACAAGCTTTTCAGTGAGCAAAGATTTTTGTTTTTAAGAGCTGCCAAGTTAAATTCTTGCAGGTGGTGACTCACCACAACTGCTTTTCCCTAACAGCCAAGGTAGGGTATGACACTAGAAGTAAAACACAGAGCCCCAAGCCAGGGGTTGCTGCAACCCCATGCTGTCTAGTCCTACAGCCCAGGGATGCTTTCAACTCGCTCCTTTTCAAGAGCATGCAGGGATGGTTGGGTCAGTTCAGGGTCCTATGTGTTAGGCCAGCCACACTGCATCATCTTTACTTATGAGTAAGTGATTGCCAGCTTGAGCAAAGCTGACTGAAAACGGGAGAGACTTCCCACTGGCTCGCATGTGCTGTGAACTAGGAGGAAATTCCCTGTGTGCTTTGGGACACAAGGCAGCCTCCTAAGAAAGAAATACCTGGTTAGATACTACGCTTGCTGAAAAGTCATTAAGACTCAGGAAAATAATTAACTCTAAAAGCCTTGTGCAGGAGGAAAAAGGCTGCATTTAAAGGCTTGTTGTTCCAAACCCTTTAAATAAAACATTTGTCTGGTTTTAATGTTTAATCTTAAAGGTGAACCATGATTTTCAGTGTATGTTTCCTAAGCAGAATGGCTTAGTTACAATGGGCAGAGTATGGCTCCAAAGGCAGGCAAGATGTCCACAGATGGGGTAAGAAGAGCAGCTCTGCAGTGAGCCAGGTGGTCCTGTTCAGAACAGAGAGTCAGCTATAGCTGGGAGAGTGGGCAGTTTCTGTGTGTGCCGAGCTAAGGCAAGGAATAAAGGAAAGGACCACAGTCAGACAGGTAGTGCTCAGTGACTTCTCCCGTTATCAATGAAGAGGCAGTCATTGCTAATTGTCAGCGTGTCAGAGAGAGAACGAGCATACCTGAGTCCAGCCTCAGCTGGAGAGGAAGGATATGCTGTGAATATATCTCCTGAGAAGTGGAGACAACTTTTTCTTCTAGCTCTATAAACAGAGGAGTGCAATCAAGGAAGGGCAGTTGCCTTTGGGGCAGACACAGTAGATTTTTCCTTTACTGCAGACTACAAAACCATAGTTGTATTATAAAGATTTGCTCCCTTTACCACATGTCTCCTCACCTTCCTCAGCAGATAACTTCTACCTGACAGGACTTTGCCATTTTGGGGGGTCCAAGTTATTATGATCCATTCTCCTAAAGGAGTGCGGGAACTGGTTTATCACTCACTTTTTCATAGCCATTCAATTTTCTTCTGGAGCAATATGCTCAACATTCTGGTTTTAGAGGAAAACAGTTTTGAGTAGAGGTTAAAAAGAATAAACTTTAGTTGCTTCCTTCTTCAAGAAGGCAGGAATAAGTGGAAACTATTCTTATATTTTCCAAGCATTTCCTCCAGTTTCCTGGAGCATCTACTCTCTAAAAATGTAGCTTTGCATCTCTACTATGCCTTCTACTGATGTCCCACAGGTTTTAATATATTCTCCTCAAACCCCTTTTCAGGGGGTGAAAATCCTTACAGTTGGGCAGTGCTTTCCCATTTCACATACATACATATGGAGGCATGTGCCAAAAGTCAGCTAGGAAATCAACCAAACAAATTCCAACTTAACATTGTAATCTCACTTATTTCTTTTTGTGACTACCCCATCCTCATGGTCTTTGTGATCCAGTAATGCCTGTAATGAATAGGAGCATCCAAGACTTAGCCAGCTAATTGGGTTTGTCCTCTCAAAGTTTGGTCTTCTCACTGTTCTGCCTTGTATTTTGGGAGAAAAGTGCAAGACCTTGCAAGCTTCCATCATGGTCAATGGTGACCTTTGAAGTTAAGGTTCAAGCAGGTATTTGCATCTGTAAGAAAGCACTTTGTCCACATTCCTTGGGTCTGCAACACCTACGTTTCCCAACCTCCCCCACACTTTAGCATACAGTCAGTGTCTCTCCTTGGACAGGTCAGTGGCACCAGATTTCCTTCTAAGAGGCCCACACCTTTGCGTCCTCCAAGCCCTTGCCTCCAGCCATGCCTCTGTGCTTGTAGGAAGGAAGTAGGTGGGATGGAGGGAGGAATGTGGCAGCTAAGGGATCATCCTACACATAAGAAGCCAGAGCATCTGTGTAAATGTAGAACTGTGCAGCACCAATAAATACAAATTAAACTCATAACAAGAAGTGAAATATTAGGGCCAAGGTGACATTTGGACTGGAGGTTCAGCCAAGCTTTGCTTTAAATTTTTTATTGCTGCAGATAAAGAAGGAGCTTACCCAACATGTTTCTCTCTCTCTCTCTTTTTCTCTCCCTATTGACCTAAGGCGAAAAAGAAAAAAAAAATCTTAACTAGCTTTGGTTGTATTTGAGCTAGACTTCAAATTTTCACAAAAATAAACAGTTTTATGGGGGAGGAGTGCACACTTGTAAAGAGAGAAAATGTACTTTGAAACCAGCAAGGGACTGCATGCCTTACACAGAGATTCACAGCATCCTCCCTGAAGCAGACAAGTAGTGTCCCTCTCCCCTCCAAGCAACATCTCCTCTCTCACAGAGGGCTGCCTGGCAGCAACACAGTCCTTCAAAGGGATGTCGGTATGGCAGGAGCCACTGCTTTGTTCTCTTCTCCTTCCTCCTGCTATGCCCCTGTTGTTTTCTGCTCTGATTGAAAGTTTCATGCGACTGTAGCTGTCACTGTGATCTGACTTTGCACAGCACTTAGCACAGTGTCAGTCCTGGCTTAAATGTAGGCTCTTTGGGGTTGACTACTGCAATGCCAAAAAGCTGCATGATCAGAGGTGGGCTCCATAATTTAAGCTTGGGAAAGGAGGGGAGAGGTTTGTTTGCCCTCTGCTCCAAAGTCTCCCAGGAGCTGTGGGACAGAGCCCTCCTGGCCATCATGAGGGACTCTATTCAGTCCTGTCTGTAGGGTGAGAGAGCTGCTCCTCTTCTGGGACCTTCAGCCCTGGGTCTGTCTGTCTCACACCACATATTGATGAGAGAAGAGAAGAGAGAAGAGAAAAGGAGAGTGCCTGTCATGTTTTAACCTCTTAATTCCTTCTCTCTCTTGTGTCTCCACAGCACAGAGCCCCACTGCAGCAGACCCCTTGCAGCAAGCCTACGCTGGAGTGCAGCAGTACGCAGGTCGTTAGTATTAACACTTTCTCCCAATAAACTTTTCTCTTCTCTAAAGCCTTTAATTTCTGAACACTGGAGGGGGCTAGGGGAAGGGAGGTGCTTGCTGATACAGGGGCAAGCGGAGGGCCACAGACTCTTGGATTAAATTTGCACTTCTTGTGAAAACAAACATAAAGCCCAAGGTCTTCTCTCTCTAAGGAGGCAACCTCCTCCCTCTCCCCAGAGGAAGGCTCTGACCGACCTGTACGTTGGTGCAACTTCATTGGTAGGACCAGGTCTGGTCTGATTAACAGAGTGCACAAGTGCAAAATCAGGCCACTGATTTGGAGGCCACTTTCTATAGCTGGCCTCCTGAGTGCTGCAGTGAGGAGGGGAGATGGGCAACCAGAACCTGCAGAGCTTCTGCTGCTGTGCCTGGCAGGGTATGGTATGTCTGCACATAGCCTTATTTTAAGGTATGTCTACACTGGCCATATCCCAGCTAGTTAGTTTAAGGCTTGCTTAGGAGCTATGCAGACATACTTCTGGCTTCCCAGCAGCTTTCTCCATGGCCCCCAATGGGTCAGCCTCCACTCGCATCACCCTGTATGCTGAGCAGCTCCTTTGCAGTTGATGGACTGACACCAGCCAAAGTGACCTGGTGCAGACCATGACCCCACCGTGTTCAGCCTCCCCTCACGAGGTGTCCATGGCCAATATTGCAAAGAAGCTCCCACCCCAAAGTCATTATTTCCTGTGGTAACTGGAGCAATCACAGGCTCCCGCTGAGGAATGGCTATTATCTCATGTCAGCGCTGTATCTGGAAACTTAATTTAATTCTCCATGTAGGGCTTCATTTGCCGGTGTTTTAGTTATTGTCATTTATTGCTTGTGAGGTTTGATAGATGGGAAGCAGCTCAACCCTTTGAGCTGTTAATTAACCCCTCTCCTCACACATGGCCCCTATCCCCCTCTCTCTGGGCTCACAGGCAATCCGTACTCTGTATTTTTAGCAGCAAGGCACATCATCTACCATCTGTGGTACTGAATGGCTCCCCTTGTCTGCTTGGTGGGGGAGCTGAGGTGGGGAAAATTGTTTAATTGCTGCACACTGTTTCCACTGTGTTTGTGTGAGAGAGAGGAAGTCTCTATGGACATGAAAGAAAATGTATATCCTAGAGTGTATGTGCAGCTGTGCCTGTACCATGTGTGGGCATACGAAGGTTAGAGTAAGGGAGGAAATACATATGTGAACTGTTTTTATGAGCATGTGAGTTAATGAGGGTGCCAGAGAGGTTACACAGGGAACCATGTGCATGTGCTCTGCGCGTGGCTGTCAGCATGGGCATCAACGCACTGAGCTCATGAATGAAGGTGTTTGTGGTACCATCTGGGATGGGTATGCATCTCTTCTGGGAGAGATCTCAGCAGAGACCCCCATTTACACCACGTGGCTGTCCCCAGTGTTACTGCTGATGAAGCTGAAGGGAGGGTGGGTGCTTAGGGCCACATGGCACCTCCTGGAGCATGACCATGGTGCTTCTGCCACATCTCAGGCTGCATGAGATGGCCCTTCACAGAGACAAAATGCAGGGGGAAAGCCCACCTCTAGCTTGGTGTGATGGTTTGGAGTGAAAGCTCCTTGCTTCCCAGCACTGAAATCTGTCCCTCTTTCTTCTCTCCCTTTCTCTCCCCTACAGCTGCTTATCCTGCTGCTTATGGCCAGATTAGCCAAGCGTTCCCACAGCCACCTCCCATGATCCCACAGCAACAGAGAGAAGGTGAGTAAATGAGCTGTCCCCCTTTCTGGCCTCAGCATGCCATCCCCACCATATTGGTTCCCCTCCTCATACACCTAGCCAGTATCCATTAAATGCCAAACTGCTTTGAACCCTTGGTCTCTCCATTTCCATGTGAGGCACGGCATTATTGGCACTAACAGGATTATGCAGGAACATCCTCATGGAGCATCGCTGCTGAGATCTTCTCAGTCCCCAAGGAGGGGAGCATGGTGGTGTGCATAGGCCATGGAAAGGCCTGCTAGCAACATAGGCAATAATGGCCAGTGGGGGTGCATGTTCAAGACAAGCAACAAGAATGTTGATAAAAATGCAATTGCATTGGAATAAAGAATTCAATAGGAAACAAAGCACTAGTGGCCTTTCATTAGAAGCCAGTAACATGATTTCAGGCACGTACTATTTAAAGAGGACCTGCTATTTAGAGGAGCTGATCTAGTCCTTTCAGCTTCCTTTGATAATCTGGAAACAGAAATCAGCCCTTTTAGAGCACAATTTCTCTATCAGCATAAGATGAATCATGTAGTAAAAGTACCTGTTTCTTTACATTGACTATGACAGGAGTCTGGGTTATCTAGCCCACAGGACTGGATGGCTTCACCGTAGACATGAAAAGTAAGGAGAGGTGAATCTCCCACTATTGCATGTAAATGTTTTGGGAGGTAACTGTGCCATGTAATGTTCTCTCTACAGTCAATGCGGAGAAGTGGGATCCTCAGAGGCACTCAGGTAGTCCCAACTGTCCTCCAGGGAGTCTACTGATCTCTTTTGACAAGAAGAGGGAACTGCTTGCCTAAGTGAGGCATTTAAGTCAGGTGCTTCAGCTTAATGTAGACACCCCTATTTTAAATAATTACATTTCAACTTTTATCCTATATTAGATCACTAATTCAGATATATTCTATGTTATACTTGTTATTATATATATAATGACATTTAATATTTTAATATAGTGTAACAGTCAGAATTAAATGAATCAAGATTACACTATCAAACTAAAACATTCTGATGGCCTAGAACTACTTTGGGGGAGAAATCTCATTTTGTAAGAAAATTAGAAATGTCAGCATTTCGATCTAATTTGGAATTAATTTTTTTCCGATGTCAGATTTTCCTGGGGAACACAACTTCCAGCTCCTGATTAACTCTAGTACACGTCCCTGCTGTGAGAACAGATGCACAGACCTAACGTATCATTACAGAGATGTTTCCCCCATGCTGAAGGACTTTGCTTTTTAGTACTTACTGGGGCTAGATTAAGCACAGGACAAAATGGCGAGCAGAGCATTGGTTCAGCATAGCATTTTGCCAGGAACTGTCAAAAACAAGGGATAGCTGTTGTGCACACTTTGAAGACCCACTGCACAAAGACCCCTGCATGCACAAGGCATGGCATGTCTCTGTGGGTTGAGGGTGAGTGTCACCCAGTGGACAAGTTATCTCATAACTCCTTGCTCCTTCCTGTAAGCAACTGGTATTGAGGATGGTTGGGAGCCACATATATGAGATGAATCACCAGTCCAATGCAGGTTTCTATTCCCAGTGTCCTCCATTTCCCTGCAGTGTTTAGATGCTGTGGCTTTCTCTGCTGCTTGCTAGAGAGAGAATCTCTAAGGCACGGCACTCCCTTTTAGCAGAGGGTCAAGACCTTTAAGCGTCTCTAACCTTTAACAGGAAAACATAGCAAGAGGGAACTCTAATAATAATAATGCTCAGTGCTGAGAATAGTATGTTTGCAAGGATGTGCACAAACATTGATTTCTTAATGAAGCAGCCCTACCACAACAATGACATTGATGATCACATTGTTAATAACAATGCTAACTCTCTGCTCCCAGATCCTGGTTGGATAACAAGCCCAGAGCCACTTGGCTGCTGCAACATTCCTGTAGAGATTAGTTATTACTTCCACATGAGCGCTGAGGCTGCCAGCAGCTGATGGGGTGCATAGGGTGGAACAGATCCAAAATCATTAAAGCTAGAGATGAAGTCTTGATTCAGGCCATGTCAACTAGGCAAAACTTGGGGGTAATTTTAAATTTTTATGGTATTACTCATCTTGACGTAGTTTCTGAAAACACTTGGATATTAAAATAAAGTGGTGCAGGCTTGTGACTCTTATCTGCCCTGTGCTCAAACATGCTGGGGATTGAATAGCAAGCAGATGCAGAAGAGCCAGTGAAATTCTATCCTCTGAGTATTTGCTGTAGGGGTGAGGTGTGCAGCTGACCAAAGGGCTGCAGGCTGACTTCATACAACCTTATAGGACAGCCCATTTTTAGTTACTGTTGAAAGACCAGTCTAGTCATAGCCTTTCCTTATGACACTGACTCCCGGTGTTGGGGATGCAATGACAGATAGCTGATATCAGCACAGGTATATGGAGTTTACTCATGTTGACAGTGGACACCCAGGGATAGGCTGGGTCTGCGGCTGTCCCCATGCAAAAAAACTAACAATGAGCTGGAGGGTGAGCATGGGAAGAGCAATGGCATAGGAACTCAGGTCCAACCAAGTCAAATGAACATGGACGCACCACAGAGTTTTCTACCATGTGCTTCTGTGCCCTCAATCACAGGTTTTTCCATTGTACAGTATGGTTTGCCTGTAATTTACATACTATTCATAAACTATGTGTTATTTAAAACTTTTCTTTCCTTTTTGTTCAAATCAAGGCTATCTGTGCTTCTTGTGTATTAATGAACAGAAATATCTATAACTTAAAGCCATACAACCAAGAGCCATGGTAGATGTTTTTGTAGAAATGAACCTTGATGCTCTTCTCATAATGTGTCATAAGGGTTAGATTTCAAGCTGACTTATGAGCCTTTTCAAAACCAAAGTAAAGTGTGTGGTAGCTAATTATAGTACTGTATTCAGCCCTGAACTACCAAGTATACTGATCTCTGATAATCCATTAACTCAGTCCAAAACAAGACCTTTCTCTCTAACAAGATAGTTGGAGTCTTCACTAAGGTTTTGCCATTCCAGCTGTGATCTTCCTCTTGCTGCAGTGATCCTGACTGAGTCCTTTAAAACTCATTGCATGTGTGCACCGAGAACTAACTTAGCTCTTCATAGCATTCTGAGCTGAACAAGTCATGCCTTTGGTTGCTTAAAAATATATACACATACATGAAGAAGTGGCCATACATATAAACACATAGACTTCCATGGAGTGCTTAGATTAACCTGACTCAGGAAAAAAAAAAAAAAACAAACAAAAAAACCACAACAGAGTAGGAGGGCTGAGGCAGACAGATCTTGTTTTGTGAATTCTTTACCAAGGAGTCTAACTGTGACAGGTAACTTACAGGTGGATGGATTTAACAAGAAATTCCTTGTTAAATTCTAATGGCAGAATCTTCATATGTGAGGATGGTTAAAACAAATCAAACTACCCCAGGTTGTTTCTTAGTAGCAGGTGCAGTTTCCAGCACTGGAAGTTAGCAAAAACCCTCTGTAGCTGGAAACAGAATGAATTTGGCCTTGAATGTCTGAGTTGGTATGGGAAGCCACAGCATGGGTTTCCCAGCCACATTTCAGAGCTGAACTGGGCTTTGAGGATGGTCTCTGCTTTTCCACATCCTACCTGGTCTCTTCCTCTCGGTCTCTGAACAGTGTGAGGCAAAGCTGATTTCAAGGTGAACTAAAGGTTGTTCTCTCCTTGAGCCCAACCTCTAAACCTGGTATAGATAAAGCTGCGGTGCCTCCTGGTCTGCCTTATGCCTTAGTAGGTGTTTCTCAACACATGCAAGCAGAATCCCTACTCATCCACAACACATCCAAGACCCCAGGAAATGCAGCTGGTATTTTTGAAAGAATTTGCCAGTTCTAACAGAGCAAACTGCTGGCTCTGGTGATGTCAGTGGGAATTTTGCCACTAATTGCAGCAAAGCCAAGATTTTACCCATTCCATTATAATGTGGATCTCAAATCCCACAGCAGAAGTGCTCTGGGGTACATTCAGATGAAGGAATGAATTTTTCCATGCTATTCTGGACCATGGTCTTCTCCTGGGCAGAATTTTCTCAGTTCTAACAGACACCTAAGGGGGTCAGTATTTGTTTAACACTTTCAGACTGTTTCATATCTAGTTTATCATGCCAATAACTCCACATTGTGTGGAAATGAAGTGCAGCAACCACTGGAGAAGGGATAGTTGTTCAGTGAGGAGACTAAGGAAAAGGCAGACAGGAGGTGGGGGGGAAATGGAAAAGCTTGGCATGAAATAGGGGAGCCTGATTGTGGGCCACTGAGGTTCAAAAGTAATTTAGCTAAGCAGATGACCGGGTGCCTAATTAGTTAATTATCCCACTGTACCACTATCCCTCTATTTGGAAGAAACCCTGTTACCATTCTCATGACCTCTAGGAAATGCACAAGATGCAAAGGATCAGCTGTTCCTTCGTGACAGTCCTTTTAGCAAATTAGTGGGGAAAATTGTGCTTAGCAAATATTCATTAGGGCTTCATTTTCCATTAATCCAAGAGGAAATGTGGAGAGCCTGTGACTTCAATCACACTGAGGCCCAGGAATTTTAATGAGCTTTAAATGGGCATCTGTCAGAATCCTGACTTTGCCGTACTTCTCCTGCCAGCCAGGGGGATGAGTAATGGCTAATAAAAGGTGGGAGCATCTAGAAGAACTCCTCTCCCTAACAGGAAAGGCAAAGTTGTAATTTGCTGGTTTATGAGACTGTAATTATGCCCTGATGAAGAAAACGAGATTATTAAAAAAACCTTTCCTTCCTCACATTGTGCCCCAGATGTAAACAGGGGAAAGTTGGCTGAGTCACGTCACAGGGTTGTAGGTACATGGGCTGGGCAGAAGGAGGAAACCCTCCTTCCCTCTGTCCTCTTACCCTTGCAGCAAGGAGCATGTACTGTATCCCCTTCATCTCAACCCCCCTGAGCAAAGCAGAGCTGGAGATACCTGTTGAGGTTAGTGCAGAGCTGGGGAGCAGCTGGAAGTACCTTTGGAAATAAGACCATGAAAAAAACAGTCCCTGCCTCCTCAAACTATAGAATTTTCTGCTAGTGAACATTGCAAGGGGTTTAAATGTTTGGGGTTTGGTTGGTTGGGGTTTGGGGTTTTGTTTTGGTTTTTTTTTTTTTTTTTCAAAACCCACTTAGACAACCTGTTCCCTTTTAACTTTTGCTCATGTGCAGTATGCTTAAAAATAAAAGTCCCATTGAAAAGTTTCATTCTAGGCTATTTGACCAGAGGCAGATTCTCCCTCTTCTACCCCAAAATACAATTTCAACAGAACATTTTCACAGGGTCTCTACTTTAGTAAAACTGCATATTCCAACTAAAGACTCCTCTCTGATATTTTTCCAAGCACCCTCTGAAGTCTATATGAGTATATGTTACAGCACTGAGGCAAAAAAGGCAATTCCTCTTGTCTAGCAATTTGGATTTAAATCCATCTGTAATCTCTCTTGCAGAACCCTCCAGAATGGAGGACATAGCTAAACTATCCAGATTTGGGGGAGTCTTCAGGCTGAGTCGAGCTGGGGGTTGAATGTAAAATTCCACAAAACAAAATAACCCTGTGGGTTTGTGCATATCTTTCTACTTGCTATCACAGTTCTCACACAGGTACAAGAAATGTAATGAAAATTCTGCATGCAGACACTGAGAAGAAGCAAGGGTTAGTGTGGGTCTCCCAAAACTTTACAGATTAAATGAGATTATGAAGAGTAAAGGAAAACTATGAACCACATTCTTTCATTCTTCTTGTTCTTATTCCTCCATTCTGTCCTTCCATGGCCGCATGTGCTGCTGCATTCCTCTGTCTCTAGATTTTACCCTGGTGTCTGTCCTGGGAAGGTTAATGAAGTTAGTACAGCCTCTAGGTGACTTTATGAGCTCCTGGTCTTCTGCTTTGTCCACTCCTCTGAGAGTCTACAGACTGCTTCCTAGAGATGACCCCTCACCAGTCAGACAGAGGAGATGCCAAAGTAAATCCCTACCATGTGCTTCCTCGTATCTCATTTCTCTCCATTCATGGGTCTTCTTTTTCTCTTGATAGGACCAGAGGGCTGTAACCTGTTTATCTACCATCTGCCCCAGGAGTTTGGGGATGCTGAGCTGATGCAGATGTTCCTGCCTTTCGGTAATGTCATCTCCTCGAAAGTGTTTGTGGATCGGGCGACAAACCAAAGTAAATGCTTTGGTGGGTAAAGATAACAAAACAATTAGATTCATCCAGGAAAGGGCTTTCTCTGAATACTTTACCTTTCAAACTGCTTTCTTTCTGCTTAAGCTTTATGATTTCTCTCAGTTTACTCCTGTCGATACTTTCCCGCTTCCCTCTTTCTCTCCTACTTGTCTCATGCTCAGAGTTGTGTGCACTGCTTAGAGGTGAAGGTCTGGCATCTCACCAGCAGCAGGGTGCTGCAGCTGCTGATGGTGGGGTGGAAAATATCCTCCCTTGGAAGGGGAGGTGGGGAGGGTACAGAAAAGCCTAAAGCACCTGGAGCAAAATGGAAGGGGCTGTGGGGGTAGGTGAAATGCTGACAGGGTCAGCAGTGGGAGCATGCGGCAGAAGGGGAATTTCTGTACCTAAGGAAAAGGAAAAACAGGTCATGAGGTTAAAGAGAAGACAGAGCAGCAGGGGCAGCTTTCCAGCAGCTGTGATGCATTAGACTGCAAGAAGACAAGGGCTGAACATCAGTTGAAAGCCTGGTCTTCCAGGGGGATGGCTGCTAGGTGGACTGCAGGCAGCCATGCTCCAAGCCCACCGGACCCCAGCCAACACCACAGCAGATAGAGATAGACTGAGCAAACCCTGTGCCTCAGCTGATAGGCCATGCTAAGAGGCTGGGTTTGAAAGCTCACCATGGTCACAGAGCTCTGGCCTCACTGCTGGCTAAATCCCACCAGCTGGAGCATGAAAAGAGCACAGTCTCAGCTGCCTGTGAGCCACCAGCTAGGGACACCCTGAGCTGCACCCACAACAAGAAGGCTCAGTCAGCCAACAGCCATGTGGTGATGTGTGTATGATGTTTCAGTGGGATCCTGCTGTTTGCAAAGGTGTTGCTGTGAAGAGTCCCTTCTGGCAGCGCAGCAGCATGGGCACCCTGCCACATTTTATCCCATCCCACCTGATGGACAGGGGATCTGCCCCATCCATGTGCCCCCCACTGGGATGTGTGATTTCTGGTTCTCCACCATCCTGCATTCTTTGCAGACCTTCCCCGAGAAGCACAATGGGACAAATTATAGCTTTTCTTTTCCTGTTACTTGCAGCTGATCTGGACTCTGTCTCTCAGGCAAATTTCCAGAGTTAAGACTTACTGGACTTTCATTTGATTTTAAAGCCACTCTCAGTCTCCACAATACACTTCCCTTCCATGCTGCTTTCCCCTTTTCCCTCCTGGATAGCCCACTTCCCAAAACTCTTACCTCATCCCTTGCCATCTATGGTGCATGTCAGATAGGACTTCCAAGAGTTTCATGCCCCTTTTCTACACACAGTTCCTCCTGCCCATCCATAGAGGGTGTGAACAGGCTGTTTTCCCCTTTGATTGAAGGAGCTGTATCCCCTGATGTGAGGGGACACAGTGTTCCCCTTCACCAGTAGTCATTGAGTTGCTGCACTCTCAAGCACTAGAGGAATGAAGGTCAAAAACTTTGGTGTGAAGAGGTAGTTGGGAAATTCAAATGAGAAACGATGAATTAGCCCCATTCTCTCCAGAGCCCACCTGCTTTTTAGACCTTTAACCATATAAAAGCTCTTAGCAAGATGAGCAGACCAGCACAGCTCTAGGTGACATTGAAAACTAATGCTTCAAGGATATCCACAGGTTAGAAATGGACCTTTGGCAATGAAATTGCCATTCCTATCATAAATATTTAGGGGGCTACTGAGCCTGGTTCTCTACATATTGACAAGTGGGAAGACCAAAGGTAAATGGAGAAATGAGGTGAGAGCCAACTCCAATAAGTGACAGTATCTTCTGGACAGGTATTCACCTTATCTCCTCTTAGCTAAAAGGCTTTCTGGCTACAAGGCTTCATGATGATACCAACACATACCTAGCTTGTGGGGCAGGGTTGTGGGGCTGGCTTTATTTTTGCTTCCAAGGTACTGTGAGATTGTGGTTAATAGCTGAGCAGGAATTGGGGCATCTTAGCAGAAATTTTCCTTAAGATTGAGTCCTACTGGGAGAAACTAAACATCAGCTTGTTTGATGAAGTAACTTCCAAAACTAATAGTGGGATATTCCAGCCTGAAAGCAGGAAGGTGCCCTTTGGATGTGTTGACTCAAGTGCACAGGCAAGCAAAAGCAGGAATTAGAGACTAGTCACTTTATACTAGTTTCTGGGATACAAATATCCAAGTCCAGTCACTTTTGTGTCCCAGGGATTAAGTCCCAGTTTTCTCTGGCTTTAACTCTACTTTCCCATGGACCTGAGTGCCTGCTGTGACTGTTGGTCTCAGACAAACATGTTGACTATGCTGCTGTGTGCACAACTTCCAGAAGGATAGAAATAGCAGAAGTACAGGTAGCTACGTAGCACAAGAATGTCACTCTGCTCTTCAAAACCTCCCACCCTGCTGACCTTCAACTTTAAAACAATGTAAAAATGTAGAGGCTATTACAGAAAATCAGGCCTTTCATTTGTTTGCTAAGTCCACTGAAGGTGGCGCTGATTATAGCTTTTTGTTCAGAAAGCCAATTTAAAAAAAAAATAAATTACTTTTTCCTAAAGGAAAAGAAGGGATTTTGTTAACTTTGAAAGTATGAAAACTCTTTCCTTTTTTCTGCTTAAACATTTCCCAAAATTCAACATGTAAAAATGTAGCATTTGAATTGTTTCGCTTTTTTTTAACCCAGCTAGAGCTCTCCAACTGGTAGCCTGGGGGAACAACTCTGTCTGGCCCCAGAAAGATATTCCACCATTATATGACCTTTTAAAATGTATCTGCTATGCAGATCCCAAGTAAATTGCTGTAACAGAGCTAGCCCCAGGTTGTCAACAAATCGTCAAGAAGTCCTGCTTTAGACCAACTTAAAAATTCTATGAAGAAAAATGTCACCATGTTTTCTTCCACAGGAACAAAAAATACTTCATTTGTTGCTCTTGGCTCACCGTTGAACTATCTGTAAGCAGAGGACCCAAACTGAGTGAGTCAGTAGAGCAATATCTCAAAATATGACTTTTATTCCTTCCCATTTGGCTCTGAATTGTCCCCTGCATTTCCAGCACAGTTATCTACTTTGGCCACTACTGGCAAGATAGTGCAGGGGCAACCATGGGAGTGTTAGGAAGAAAGCGAGATCATCCGCAAGCCTTTCTCCTGGTTTCTGGAGTCCATGAACCTGCAGAGAACCACTAGCACCCACATATGCTGAATAAACCACACTGCGGTCATAAAGCCTTTGAATTTCCTAATTCAGAGACTGCTGCCTCCCAGCTGACAATGAGCAGCAAGGTATGCAATCTAAAGCAAACACCAATCTCATGTATAAAATGTAAAGGTGCTCAAACTATGTCTATTGTTTTCCATCGAAGGACTGCTTGCTGTAGCGTGTAAGACTGACAGAGACACAGCCCTGACTTCTCACTGAAAAAAAGTAATTTAAATTGGGAGGCTTCTTAGACTTCGACTTTTCTTCTACTGCACACATCCAGGCTAGACTCAAATCCCTCATTTTCTCTTACACTATTTCAAACCTCTGGCTTTTATTTCCCCACCCCAATCCTGATGTAGCTGTAACATGACCAAGTGCAGACCACACTTCTCCCTCCCACTCACCAACACCCTGTATATCGCCATGGCCTGAGCCTCCATCTCACCAACCATATCAACATCTCCTTGGGTTTCTCCTCAGGCATTGCCTTGTCCACCCTCTCTTCTTCAGACTTACCGATTTCACCTTCACAGCTCTTCACTATTCCACCCTTTTCTCTCTTCTCTCACTAGTCCTTCACTCAATGCCCATCTGACACCTGTAGCATCTTCCCGTGCATTTCTTTTACAGCCAGCATGTTTCTCCTACTGTGCCATGCTGTTCATTCCCAGTGAAATGGCAGGGCCACAGCGGGAATCATTGTCTCACTCGGGGAAAAATTGCACTTTGTCAGATACTCTTTTAAGATAGTGGCTCCCATTCTCACAGCAGGCTTATCTAGGAAGTCTTGCACAGAGGTACAGTGTGCCACAGCCTGAATACCAACTTCTGCAGGACCCTGGAGCCTGTCTCTGTGCAAGGCAGAGACTGCACTGGGTCTTTCACCTTTCCACTGCATGTGTGTAAGTTCTTCTCTGTGCAGGTATGCTAAATGCCAGAGAACATGAAATACATCTATGTGCTGGTCTCAATGGTTCTGCTGATAATTCCTCTCTCAGTTTTGCAGAAAATTTACATGTGACCAGTTTGTGTACAAGGCAAAAAGAAAACTCCAGTAAAATGACACTATTAAGGCTGCTAAGGCAAGTAGTGAATGTGAGAAGAGCTATTCTTCACACTGCCCACACATGGCTAACTCTACCTCTGTCATAGGGTGATGCTACAATACAGTCCTAATTTCAGGCACACTCACAGTAGTCACAAAAGACACGTTTTATGAAGGCATTTGAAGACGTTAAACTACTGAAATACAGAGACAGACATGTTCTAGGAAAATGTTTTAACAGAGAAGAGAGAGAAAAGGATAGGTTTGGGCAATATTAATTAGGAAGACATGACAGAAATTAGAAAAATGAGGATGTGGATGGAGCAGCAGAGGCCAAATGATTACTCCAAGGTGTCAAATAAGTTGAAGATAAATTACAGCTGAAGGAATTGCTTTACTGGTGTACTTGGAAATTCATTCCTCTAGTCACCTCTTTCTGAGAGCAGTGAGCGCCTGGATCTGCCAGCTCTTTGCACTCCATCAAGCAGTGGACACTGTCAGGCCAATTCTACTCCATGCCCTCTTCTTGTGCCCCACATATGTCTTCTTGGCATGTGCCTGTTCCCCATACCTGCTGTTGTAGCAGCTTCAGTTTCTCCCCATGGAACAATGAATCCAGGACGCTGTGAAGATCTGCTCTTATGCTCACAGAGACACAATGGTTTCCCTCCACCAAGCTCAACATGATCTGACACCCCAGGTGTGAGCAACCACAACTGCTGCATATTTTTCTCCTTTTCTATGCATTCCAGATGTACTTTCACATTGGCAGAAGAGCTGTCCCACTCCTTTTTGAAATGCCCTACGTTAAACATAGCAAGGAACATTCTAGCTTTGACTACAAACTACAAGGGCTTTATAGGACCATAGATTTACATGGCCTAAAGGAAATACTTTGTTTGACTCTTGATACATCATGGACATGGAGTTTCATTCCAGATTCCTGTAGGGAGTCCACTTGAAATTTGCTAGTGGGGCACCCCATTTGGAAAAACATCCAGTCTTCTCTGAAGATACCAAAAGAGAGAAAATAACATCACTTGACGAGGGTCATGGTAGTTAATTACCTTTGCTGTTAAATATTTCTATTCTCTACTAAACTTCTTCCAGCTCCTAGCTTATGAAAAGTAACGGGGAAGCCAAAGGAGAGAGATTAAAGGTGAGAAAAGCAGTGAGGAATGAGACTGGACACAGGAGGGGGTGAAGCTCAGGAGAAGGGCTGAAGGATGGGTAGATCTTGTATCATGTTATTAAAAACACACTGTGGCAGTTCAAGACTGCAGTGTAGTGGCAGAAAGGTGAAGTGCGAGATGCAAGGCAGCAGGCAGGTCAGGACGGTCTGTGGAGTTTCAACCTGGAAGCTGCAACAGAAAGAAGAAAGAAGCATCAAGAGACTAAGACACTGGCAAAGCTATGCAGGGCGCTGGGACCAGGAGCATTGCAGATCAAGTCTAAAGCACATTGGCAGAGCTCCATAAGACATAGGAGTGGAACAACAGACCCTGAGGTACATCAGAAAAATATTGTTCAGCACCTGCTCACAATGTGCTTCCAACACACCCTGCCAAATTTCTCATTTAATAAAAGAAACCCCTAGCCCTCCTTAAATGCATCCAGGGTAATAAGCAGGTCCAGGAGTAAGGTGGTATGACAGTAAGAAATTCCAGTCTCATGTTCCTGTCCCATATGGGCGACCTAGCTGTGTGCCTTGGGTTCCCCTACTTGTAGCAGGACACTGACTCCCTTGCACAAGACTTTAGGATCCATGGATGAGGAGAGTTATTTATCAGCTCAAAGTTTTGGTTTCTTTTCTGATTCTTCATTTGGTAAATAAGAAGATTCTCACCAGATAGAGGAATTATTAGGAAGCACTTGGGAGAGAGGTGGAGCTCTGCTTGCTGCTGTTACCAGTTCTATGATTAAATTTGGAGTTTTTCTCTTTTTACTTTTAACCTGATTTCAAATTTCCTAAGAAAAGTCTCTACCCGAGCCTTCCTCCCTGTAGCCCATGGAATTAGGCTATGTCCTTTACGTGCCTGATCTAGTGGCAATGCATTTTGTTTCAAGTCCCTGGACAATATCAGATTGTCATTCCCATATAGCTACGGGCTATGGACCAAAGCTCAGAGTATAATGGAAGAAGCCACTAATTTGAGTGCCTTTATTGAGACGCTGTGGGAATCATTTTCCAGGTGCATTAACCATGCCTGACCCTGGGATGTTTCAGTTCAGATCACCACTAGTTTGTTGTGGTCCTCTCCACTCTGAAAGACTTGGCACAGCTAGCCAGCCAAAGAGAGATTCATGAGGTTTCCAGCTGAGTTGGAAAGTAAGCCAAGGGGAGGAGGACACCATTGGAGGGGTGCTTAGGGCTCCCAGAGGAAAGTGGAAGGAGGTACAAAAGTTTATTATTTGTTAGCTGCTCTGTTATACTCCAAAGTAGCCAGGGTCTGAGACTTCAGGTCCGCAGAGAAAGGATGGGACTCTTCTCCAGCTGATAAGAAATGAGTTGTGTGAGTAAGAAAGAGAAGGAACTGTTCATCAAACTCACTGCACAGCACCTCCAGCCATCGCAGTTGGTTGGGGGAGGCTTTAGGCGGAGGAGGAGGAGCAGGAGAAGTATTAGGGCTGTGAGCCACTATTCATTTACAAACTATAATTAATTTGATGTTTAGATTAATTTCTGATGCACTCTCAAAGGTGCACTGAAAGCATTTTTCCTTTATTATAATGTTGATTGCTTATTGGGGAGATAAATCTAACTGTCAGTTATGCACTGACTTACCAAAACTTTCAGACCAAGCAAGCATGTATGCATAAGGAACAGCTGTTTGCAGCTCTCTAGTTAAAGGGACAGCTCTGTCTTTTCCCAATAACTCACTTTAAAGAAAATCTATACATTTTACACAGGGACTTCTGCTTTCTTTTGTAGCTTAACAATTTATTAGACAAGAATATGTTAGCAGAATCTATCTTCTATTTATCTGTTTGTCCATTGTCTATCACTGTTGTACCCATCTCTTAACACAAGTGATAAAGTCCATCCAGAATATTTTTGTTATAGATATGTTTGCACATACCTACTCACATGCACACTTACAGAATAATTTTAAATGTTTTTACTCATGGGGTGATTAGATGTAGGAACTCCTTATTGCAGGGTCTTTGTGGCTACTCATTTCATGACCTTCAAAGGGAAATAGCCATTTATATGACTAATAGAAATGTTAAACGTTAAGAGTTAACGCCAGAAGAAAGAAAAAGAAAAAAAAAAAAAGAAAGACTTTTTAAAGAGATTAAAAACCCAATGCTCTGGGCTTCAAATCAGTCCATCAGCACTGGGACCTAGGAAAAGAACCTGACTGGACTTTTGTGTGCCTGCACAGTGTGCTATCTGCTGCCACCTCCTTTAAAAACCCTTTGACATTAGACAGAGTAGATGAACCCAAATCACATATGACTTGTCCTACGTGTGCTCCAAGGATATTATCGTTTCAAATGCAATCATCCCTATGTGTAGAAATGCCAGAGGAGGGTCTCTAGGGCTGCTTTCATTCAGGCCTGAAGTTTCTGTTCAGAAGTCAGAAATAATTACCCCTCCAATGGGCAGGCCCATTTCTGAACTGCAGGTGATTGATCTGCAGAGCGCAGATTTGCCGCATACCACTCTTGTAAGATTGTAGACCCACCACAGCATTTTGGCTACCCATTACATCTGGTTTTATTTTTGTTTTCCCAAGATGTCTCTGATGCAAGGCAAGTTTGAGCTGTAGAATGGATGAGTCACTATCAATCCATCCAACTATCCATCTGTCCCCCCATATATCTACCTTCAACTTCTTTACATTCGTCTATCCTGTCTCATTCACTGCACAGGACTGCTCTTCAGCTTTTTGAAGTCTATCAGCTAGCTAGTTACTGAGCAGCTGTTCAATAGATCCTCACAGCTCTGTGCTTGGCTTCAGGCCCTTGTTCCCGCACAATATTCAAACGCTGCTATGAATATGTATTTATTATTATTTCCTCATCTGTTTTCCTGAGGCCCTTCCCAGCAGAGCATTTGAGAGGTTTACAGAGCTAAGTAACAGCATTTTCACAGTGCTCACGGTGTCTTCCTTTCACCAATGGGCTGATGAGGCACAGGAAGATATTAAAAACTATTTATTAATCTTGGATGCCTAATCTGAGATGCCACGAGCCTGATCAATCTGTTCACTTGTTTTCTTAAAGTATTTAGCACAATGCAGGACATGCTACATTTATGTTCACTTCAGATGCAGAAACAGGCAGCAGCCTTTCTGCCAGTGAAATCTCAGGTCACACACCAAGCACCAAAAAAGAGGGACACACAGTAAATCTTCATCTTCACTGACAAACTAAAGAGGCTTCATATCTGCTCAAACACTGTGCCATAACTAACCATACCTTTCTAACATTTGTGTGCCATTCACTGTATTTGGCCCATGACAATTAATTCAGCTGGATGTTTCTTGGGCATGGCTCAGCAGTGACAAGGGCCAAGGACTGTCCCTAGACAGCAGTATAGACAAGGCCACCCTCTTTTGAGGGGTAAGGGAATTTAGTCATGTACTACAAGCCATGATATACCATTTGCACTCAGAGCCTGCCCTATTTCATTTACTAGTAAAAAAGTAGCCTAGGAGATCTTATTAAAGGCCTTTTGTTATATATGATATACCCAGCATAACTGGGATGTCATGCCAGAAATAAGGATCAGTTCCAGTTCTCCAAGGCAGTATTAGATTGTACAACTACAAAACCATCTTTTCCCTGCCTTATTTACTGCCTACATTCCAACACTTGCAATAATGAGTCTGATATATTGCCATTTTCCTCACCCTGGTATGTTATTCATTCTCTACAGTAATTAAAACAAGGATACCATGAAAAATACAGAAATGTGTGGTTAGAAGCAATACCTTAATGCATATACAAAACAATACAGAATTAAAAATTTATAGGTAACATCATTTCTTGCATTTCTAACTCAAGTGCTTCATTTTGCAACCTTATCATTGTTTTAATGTATTGGTGCTTGTGATATCTTCCCTTTTCAAGTAAGTAAACCAAAATTTAAAAAAATCCCCAGATGAGATTAACATCTTCAGATAGTATATATTGACATCTTCAGAGGTTGTCATCAGGATAACAACTTGCAGATCCTCACAAAAATAGCTATATCTTTCTTAATCATTTCTGGTTTCATCTGTCTCAAATTCCCAACCAAATTCAACATCATTTCCACTCTCCCCAGTCTTGATCTGTAATATATCATGTATGTATAGGTATGTACATTATATATGTACTATATATATATTTCTGCAATAGCAAATATTTCTGCAAGTTATTAAAAACAATGAAAACCACTGAAAAAGTGGTTTGAATTTGGACAACCTGCTCCAATATTTGCTAGCCGTCAAGGTGAAGAAGCTTTTCTGTATATCCAGTCTGGCCATCTCTTGTTTCCATTTATGTCCCTTGTCTCTCATTTTCCCACCATGCACTACTGTGAATCATAGAATCACAGAATATCTCCAGTTGGAAGGGACCCATAAGGATCATCGAGTCCAACTTCCTGCTCCTCCCAGAAGTACCTAAAGCTAACCCTTATAACTAAAAGCATTTTCCAGATGCTCCTTGAACTCTGACAGGCTTGGTGCCATAACAACTTCCCTGGGGAGTTTGGTCCGCACACTGACCACCCTCTCAGTGAAGAACCTTTTCCTAATGTCCAATCTGAACTTCCCCTGATGTGAAGAAACTATCTCTGTCTTCTTGTTCTCACTGGGCAAGTGCTCCAGCCCTTGCCCATCCTGATGGCCCTGTGATGAAGTCACTCCACTTTGTCAGTGTCTTTCCTATGTTGGGGAGGAGTGCCCAAAACTAGATATCCAGCTGTGATCTAATGAGTGCTGAGTAGAGAAGGGTAATAGCATCCCTAATCGACTGGCTGCGCTCTTGTTAATAGAGCTCAGGGTGCTGTTGGCATTCCTTGCAGGCCAGGGCACATCTCTGATGAGATCCTCAGTGATGTAACCGTGGAAAACCCAGAGATGCTGGGACTATGCCCCTTTCACCATCTGAGCTTCTGTGCCCTTGCTATTTAGCCAGGCATGTTTATTGTTATAAAAGGAAGGAGGTGCATCTAATGTCTAAGGGCAGCTGTTGTCTTTGGCTACTTCATGGGCAACAGGTTTTCTCATTTTTGGCAACAGGACCTACAAATCTGATAGTGTTCTTCCTATTTAAATGTGAAATTATATAATTGTCTCTAATGTCACTTTAAAATCCTTCTCTAGAAGGGTTTCCAGAAATTGTAAAGTATTTACCCTGGTAATTGTGCATCTCCTGTCATGGCTGAACAGGCTCCAGAAGGATTATTGTGTTATCTGGCTTCAAAAAATGCTTATGAAAGAAGAATTTTTGCTACTTGATTTTAGGAGTCAATACAAGAGCCACTTTTTTTATGGGTGACTCATATTTTTGCCCCATCAAATTTACCCCATCCCTTCAAATTAAAATCCCTGTCCAAATTATCAATAACCATCCTGCCTTTCTCAGGTCTTCAGTTTTTCTAATCAAAGGCATTTTCATAAATATGTTTTCCAGCAATATTTCTACTCCCCTTATTTCAGAAATTAAAACACAAGCTTATTTTTCCATTTCCCACCCAACAGTGGATCAAGAGTTCAGACAGATCACTGGGTAAGGGGCCTCAGAAGCCAGAATTAGATCAGGCTTTAGTCAATCCTTGATATGATTCTAGTCCTACAGACTGAATGTAACTCTTCTGAGGGACTGCAGAAGGCTCTTCACGGAGATCTCCAGGATTCAGGATACTCTTTGAAGGCCATTAATGGTGAACACTCTGCTGGCAGACCTGTAGGAATTTATCATAGAATCATTTAGGTTGGAAAAGACCTTTAAGATCATCGAGTCCAACCATTAACCATGCCCACTAAACCATGTCATGAAGTACCCTGTCTACATGCTTTTTGAATACCTGCAGGGATGGTGACTCAACCACTTCCCTGGGCAGCCTGTTCCAATGCCTAACAACCCTTTCAGTAAAGAAACTTTTCCTAATATCCAATCTAAACCTCCCCTGCCACAACTTGAGGCCATTTCTTCTCTTTCTACTAGTTACTTGATAGAAGAGACCAGCACCCACCTCACTACAACCTCCTTTCAGGTAGTTGTAGAGAGCGATAAGGTCTCCCCTCAGCCTCCTTTTCTCTAGGCTAAACAACCCCAGTTCCCTCAGCTGCTCCTTGTAAGACTTGTGCCCCAGGCCCCTCAGCAGCTTTGTTGCCCTTCTCTGGACACGCTCCAGCACCTCAATGTCTTTCCTGTAGTGAGGGGCCCAAAACTGAACCCAGTACTCAAGGTGCTGCCTCACCAGTGCCAAGTACAGGGGGACGATCACCATCTACACTAAAATATGAAGGTGTCATTCCCACTGATGTTGATGACAGAAGAAGCCAGATGAACACTTCCCTGTCCACTGTGGGTAGTTGAGAACATAAAGGTCTTACATTGACACTGAAAGGACCACAGATGTAACAGCTGGTTGGATCTGGAACAGTGTTTTCTTCCAGCTTAAAATGTACTTGTACAGCTCTCTCCTTTCTCCTTTTGGTACCCAGCATAGTTCCGGGCCAGTTCACAACCTCCTGGTCTATATGCTGAGAGATTTTCTTTTTCTTTCCCAATGACTCACTGCATATGAGGAGTTGTTTTCCTGTTGATTTCATTTTTAGTTTTGTTAGCTGGTTTTCACACAGTGGCCTCCATAGAAAGTAAAGTATTAGTTTAAAAAGCATGGCCAAAAACTCTTCATCACTATTTCTGTCTTCTGAACAGAAACTTCCAGACTATACCACAAGAGAAGCTTCAAGTCTTTCTGTATCTATTGTGTTGCCCCAACCTGCCTATAATGAGGCATCAGCTGTGCAACAGCATAAAGGGGAGAGATGGTCAGTTGTCCATCTAAGTAAAGATCAGCAGGAGCAAGGTGTGGAGAGTCTGTACATTGCTACACCAACAACGGATCTGTTTCAGAGACTCCCTGGGACATGAGAGAACTGATAAAAAAATAGTCACTAGTCAGTAGTCCAATTCACAGTGCACTTTCTTGATTAGTTTTCCTGTGGGGTTGGTTTTTTTTTTCTTGATTAGCCCAGGAAGGAATTTACTTCTCCACTATGAAATATTATCAAAAAGAAGATCACCTTTTATGATGGTTGTCTCTTGTAGACAGAGAAGGATGACTGATGGTTTCAGTAGCTGCAGTGTTCATACATGCTTTGTTATCAAGAACCCACAAATTGAGTGAGATCCAAGAGAGAGACTGGGAGCAAAGAAATTGAGATTAAGATAAGAAATGGGTTGTGACATGGCTGGTGGGTGCTTCAATAGTTATTTTCATTTTGTTTATATTGTATAACTCCAACAAAACAAATGTAAAAAAGGCCTTCATCTTGATTCAGCAACACTCTCAGTGCATCCTTAACTAAGCACCTATTTAGATTCCACTCATAACTTGTGTAAAACTTACACTAAGCTCATTCTTTGCTTTTGGTTTTACACTGGCAGAAGGACTTGTCTCCTCAAAAGTTCATCTGTTATCTCCAACCATGTACTTTCCCCATAAACCTTATATTGACACATCATGACATCAAACATTTAAAAGGAAGGCTCAGAAAGCAAGTCAAAGGAGTTCTTTCCATTTCTGAAAGCAGTTAGGAAATTGCTGCAGTTCTAATCATCACTCAAAAAAAGACCAAATACCATTCACTTATCTATGGGTGATTCCTCAATGGCTAGTTTGTTCCTTGTGAGGAAGATCATCATCACCATCTGGGTTGGAATATTATGCTTCTTTTAGAAGAACCACAATGCTTCTTGTCAACAGCAGACGTGTATGTATACTGGTTCAATATTTGATTCATGAGGTCTTCAAAGTATGGCTGAAGCCTGAATCCTTCATTTCTTTCATTCATCTATTGGATTTCTTCAAATTCTACTTAGCAGAATGGGTAGAATCAGAGTCCAAATAATCAGACAAGTAGTTGCTCATCCTTTAGACAAGCTCTGTTTACAGGAAAAAGAGAAGTTTTTAGTTTTAGTTCAATTCTTAGGATGAGAAATCTGTTGTAGTTTTCTATATCAGATTTTTACTTCTTTTTCTCCTTTTAGAAAAATTTGGTCCTGATCAGGTGCCCTGGTTCCAGATGTATGTAAGAGTCAAAACCCTAGATCTGACCATGCAGTAATTTAAACTATCCAAATTCTAGTCTAATCTTGAATCTTGACCTTGTGCTTTCAATGTGAGTCATGACAATAATTTCTGTAGGAAAAAATACACCAAACAGATTGTGAAAGAGAAAACTCAGAAGAAAAAGTCCTTCTTGGTTTGAACCACCATATTCAGGGTCAGCATCTACAGCCCTCAACTTTCTTCAGAGAAGATGCTGTTTTTCTGAGGCAGTATCTGGAGAGCATCCAGCTGACAATGCACAGTAACAGGGACCACTTCTCTGCACATTCCAGCTCACACTGCCTCAGTGTATAGAAGTAGTTTCATGCACAGGAAGACAGGAAGGTGACATAAGGAAGATGCTTGTGTATTTCACGCTACCTTCTGCACTGGGTGTTCTGACCTTTAGAGAAAGTTAATCATGCCATCTACTTTCACTCTTCATTTAATCTCCCCTTCCCATCTGTTCAGTTTTTCTCAGCTGGAAGCAAGATGAAGAACGAGTACCACTCAGCTGTCTCAGTGGTCTGCAGCCTACACTTTGGGGCCATTTATTATAAGGCATTAACATCAGTTGTCACCTCTATCATGACTGTTACCGCAGTCCATGCCAGATTAGTAGGCAAGAACAGATTTTCTAAATATCTGAAATGTGAAATGAACAATAGACAGGCAGACAGACAGATATGCAGTATCAGAAGGGACCATTCTGATCCTTTGGACTGAACTCTGAAATAACATATGCCAGATACTCAGCCCATGTGACAGGTTCAAACCTTCTGCTTGAGTCATAGCATCCCTTTTAGAAAAATCTCTTAATCAAGATTTCATTTGATAGGTGCTCCACCCCTATTGCTAAACAAGATGTTCCAAAATAGTTAATTACCTTCACTATTTTAAAAATGCAGACTCAGGATCTTATTTCCATTTTAAGTTTGTCAAATGTCTGCTTCCATCCAGAAGAAATCATCAAGATCTTTTTTTTTCTATATTAAAAAACCCATGTTCTATTAGAAATTATTTATAGACTATGGTCAGAAGACTGTTCAACCTTCTTTTCGATAAACTGTGGCAACTCTCATTACTCTTTCAGACCTAGTATTTTTCTCGTAGTTTTGAATAATTCTTAAAACTTATTTTTTGTAGAGAAATCGCCCGTACTAAATGCAGAATTCCAGTAAGGGTCTTTCCTGAGCCATACTCAGAAGTACCATCACCTTGCTACTTCTAGAGGATATTCCCCAGTGACTGGCTTCATCCCAAGACTGCACTGAGTCTTGGGACTTTGAGTATTTCAGCATAAGCCTGAGAACTCATGCATTTGGCTGTTATCATGACATCCATGTTCTTCTTAGAAGCACTGTTTTCTAGTGAAGATTTCCCCTTTTTATGAGTGACCCACTTGCTTTTTCCTGTGGCTACTTATTTTCGCATTTGGTTGGATTAAAATGGACACTCTTTAACTGAGTCCTGCTTACGCAGTGACCCAGGCCAACATGACTTACTTCTGTCATTATTTACCACTTCACCATTTTTGTATGATTGGCAAATTTTACCAGTAATTACTTTAGATGTCTTCCAGGTAATGTTAGAGAAACTGGATTGCACAGAGCTTCCAGCATGCTCCTAAAGGAGCCTACTAGAAACTCTTCAATATTGTAAGTCACAATTTACAGGTTTTTTGGTGGTCTATCTATTATCGAATTTTTAAGATTTTTGATATGGGCTGCTTTCATTTTCTGTAAAGAAGGGCTCTTTCAAATACTCCAGAAAAGTTTAAGTATACTCTAAGAAAACTTACTTTATTAACCAAACTTGCAATTTTATGCAGTCAGGTTCATTTGATAGGTGCTATTTTCCGTGAAACCATAATGATCAGTATTAATTGTATAGCTTTTAATTTTTTGCCATATCATCTCATATCAAAATTTTCATACTTTTACTTAGCTTATGAAAGATTAATTAAGTTTACCAGGTCATCTAGTTTACATAATTAAAAATTAATACTAGATTTTTTTTTTTCTGGAACACTTTGCAGGTTTTCTAATATTCCATAAATTTCTAAAATGAACATTAATGGTTCAGCAAATTTCTGAGCCAATTCTTCGAGTATTCTGAGGTTCCAATTATCTCATCCCACAGATGTGAAATATTTAATAGTAGTTGTTTAGCATAGTTGTCAGTTACTGACTGTTCATACATTAAAAAAATGGGTAGATGGGTGAATGGATGGATGGATGGGATGGGATGGATGGGATGTATAACTGGATAGACAGATCTCACTTGAACATGATTAAACATCAGCAGAAGGTTAAATATTCCAAAAAGTCATCCAACCCTATTAGTGGAAAACAGCTGAAGTGCTATGCCCTTGATCTGCAGACGTACTCCTTTACTGAGTATTCCTGTACCCATAAATCACCTTACAATACAATACCTTCCAATGCACACATACATTATAGAGCTACTTACATACAGATTGTCTGAAATTCTTTACAGCACTAAAAAATTGCAAGACAGCAGCTAGTACGTCTTGTAAAGAACATAGCAAGGTAAAGACCTTGCAAGGCAATTGAAGGAAAACCTCCATTCTCTGATAAGACTAATAAACATGGAGAAAGAGAAACTGAGCAGTCTTAGGAAGGAAATGGACTGAAGTATCAGGGAAGCGCAGAGGGGTATGTGGCCAGGTCCCAATGAGGCTGGAAGGGCAGGAGCTCCTTTCCAGCACCCTTCCCACAGAGAAGACTCCTGTGATTTGAACACCTTATCGTTGCCTTCCCAGCAGAAAAAGCCTCCCTGACATTCCTAGATCTCACCCTTCACTGGTTAGTAACAAAACCAAGGAAGCAATGTGCTAAAAGGACAGTTATATTAATAACCAATTATATTAATAACTAATTCCTTATTTACTAACTCAGATGCTTGTGGGAAGGAAATCAGAGGGGCCTCTGGTCTAACCAATTGCCAGTGTATTCTGCAGCTTTCTCCATCTTAGTAGTCTGGCCGAGGCCCCCTCATATCCTGAGTAGCAGCACTTTGGACGCAAGTGAAGCAAGGGGCATGGACTTCTCCTGCACTAGTACCCAGACCAGGTGCACAGTGTTTTCTCTTTCACCACATGGGAATTTGCCTTCTACAGGCTGAGAGGCAGATCCTTGCTCTTCTGTTTTTCACATTTCCCTCTAGTGAGATGAACATGGGTTGAATGACAAGAGGGAAAGGTTCAGAAGAATGAGATCCGTTCCTTAGCTAGTGACTTTCATAACTGGAGGAACAAAAAGTGCCAAGAAAGATCCTTCATTGCAGTCAACTACACTGACAGCCAGAACCAGCCAGATAAAATGCATCTCTGGCCTAAAAAAGCTAATAAGCACCAATGTCTATTTGTTTCTGTTGCAATCTCTCTCAAAGTGCATCTCTGAGATGGTAGGTTTTTGCAGCAAGTATCTAGAATACAGCTCAGATAACTCTTAGTTTTAAGACAAGTTAAATATTTGTTTCTTTGAGGTTCCTCTTTTCCTTTCCATTGCCTGAGACCAGCCTAGTTAAATGAGTAGACCTGCTGTAGGACCATCTGCCCCCGGTTCAGGAGTCTGGATCAAAAGCATGCATCTGGACCTGTCATTCACTGTGGTCTCGACTTCTGATTTAGTGGATGCTCAGTGTAGTTACCAAGCATTGGGCTCCATCCAGTGGAAAGCTTCTGCAGGAGGGAGGCAACATGTTATTCCAACCAGGTAGCAGATCATCAGAAGGCTGTTTTGCACATTAACCGCTAATTCTCCTTGCAGCATGCAAAGAGAAACAGAAAACTCAGAAGGACCAGTTAGAGATCCATGGGAACCTAACGATGGGCTCATTCAGGACTGCACTTAGTGCACAAACTAATTCATGGCCATGCAGAGACACTACTCACTGTGACTGAAAAGTTTACAGTTGCAAAACAGTCTTCAAATGCACTCTGAGATAAATTGCTAATTCCCTTCCTTATCATCTCAGACGATTAAAACAGGAAAACAGCCCTTGAGTAATACCAATTACATAAAAACATTCGTGATCATGCTGGCGTCATGAGAAGGGCATGAAGCTCCCCCAGCATGCCCCACTACCAAGACTCCCAGTGGAAGAAGTGGGGAGAAACCAAAGCACCCTCCAAGCTGCTCCCCCAGTTTCTGCCTGCTAATCATTTACACAGTCATGCAGGAAAAGAGCAGGCCAGGAGGAGTCATGGACTCCAATGTCAGTACCTTCCTAGAAGGTGTTGTGCAGAGTCAGGAAGATTAGATGCCTTGAGCTGCAGTCCTAGCAGATTTCTTCATTCTTTGTTGCTTTGATAAATCATTTATTAGAACAGCCTTTTTACATAATCTGGGGGGGAGGGGGGGGCGTGAGGGGGGAGAAAAAAAAAAAAACAACATCCCCCCATAAAATAGATTTATCACTAAGTCCTGTCCTCCTACCAACCATCTTCAGACCAGAACATATATTTCTCTGATTATTAATTAACTGATGCACAGAAACAGCTTCAAGCTTTTTAACCTCTCCCTTTCTCTTTTGTCCTTCAAGAGCGTAGATGACAATGCAGGGGTGGTGTTCGAAACACAGATAGCTTCCTGAGCAACTGTAGTACTATCATCATGCTTTGAGCCCTATAGACATAGCCTCAAACTTTAAAGCCATTCAGAAAGCAAGTATTTAAGCTATTTTCCCGGTACATACATTCTGTTTCTAGTCATACATGCTTAAATCTAGCATAGCACCATTAACACTGCTGACACTGACATGGAGAAACAAAGATGGTCAACTGCCAATATGTATGTAACAACAACAAAAAAGTCGTATACTCTACCAGTAGTTATTTGACGTGAAAAGAGAAAGTAATATGATATTGTTAGCACAGCTTGTCTGCCTATCCACCTATCCTTTAGCAGTGTGACATCTCAATTCTCGGGATAAGCCATAGCTTTTCTTTTTTTTGGAGTCCATCCAA
Organism: Pandion haliaetus; assembly: GCA_013401275.1. Lineage (NCBI taxonomy): Eukaryota > Metazoa > Chordata > Aves > Accipitriformes > Pandionidae > Pandion > Pandion haliaetus. The sequence continues at coordinate 282,341 of VYZV01034342.1, forward strand.
TTATCTTCAACAATACAAACTACAACTCCACATAAATAACAGGAAGGAAGAGAGACGAATGCACTAACAACTTCTGAGCTTATCATGTCCCCTTAAACTAAAACAGTGAAGTGAAGCTAGAGGAATTAGCTGGTCTATCCCTAGGATGTGCTCACAGGGAAAATGCACAATTATTGGCATTTGCCCTCCTCCTTCTCTCTCCCCAGCCCCCCCACCCTCAGCAGGTAGCCAGTGGAGAATTTTATATTACAGCACTGGATATCAGGACAACTGAGAAGAAAAAAATAAACAATCCAAATCTGGTTCAAATCTGTAGGCAATTAATACCAATAGCATCAAAGTACAACTCCCAGTTTCATTATCTGGTCTAAATAAAATATAGTGAGCAAATGCACTTCTGATCTCTCTTATTATTCCCATTTGTTAAAAAACTGTATTATTTACAGAATGGGGAAATGGCATTAGAAGTCCATCTCAAAAGCAAAGTGATGATAAAAAATAGTGTAGTTTTGTGAACTTACCTAAATGAAAGGTTCTTGAAGAGGTACAACTGTATCAGCATCCCAGCACCAGGGCTTATCACCCAACTAAAGGTCTAGTCTTTGCAAAAGTGGACAAATAGTAGATGTCCACCATACCTGGCAGCATTTCTGGTATGGTTTGCATTTGTTAGGAGTTTGACTCAGCAATTAACATCATTTTTGGGAATGACTCACCCAGGCACTAGCCAGGTAACAACATCTTACCTTGAGATGTCAGTACTAACTAAGGAACAGGCTAACCCCCACAATAGAGGTACCTTGATTTAAGCTAAGTGCCTGTCTTCATTGCAGCCAGCACTGGTCTCTGCTACACAGCCAGTGGGATTTGACTCACTTGAGCACAGCTAGGAGTGTCCTGAAAAAAGAGAGAAAGCATGTCCTACACTCCATTGACTATATTGTCTAGACCTCCACTGATTATTTTAAGTTCCCAAGGTGATTTGCTCACAAACGGATGCACGGTAGACACACTGTAGATGTGCATGTTTAGTCAGTAGGAGGTACATTGCAACAGGACCAGTTACAAGAGTAGAAATCAAAGTTCTCAGGCAAGCTAGGTTCTCTAAAGACATGCTACAAGCAATTATCCAGCTGCAGCCAACTCAGCTTTGATATTTGGTAGCTGTGTATATATTAGTAAAGTAAATATACCTGGCACTTTTCCCTAGCACTGGGGCCAGCTGGCACAGAATGACCCACACCCAAACTATTAAATTCTCTTACTTTCCAGAATATCATGGCCACATCAAGCTAATTACTGAAAACAGCCTCTGTTCTGTGCTAATATTCAGATGTTGTCCAGGAATTGTTTGGAGTTAGGCACAAACCATAACTATGTCAAAGGCCTTTCTAAAAATTCAGTGGTAGAGATGATTGGATTCCAGTTTCTGTGAACTTCCCTGGCACAGTTTTCTTTCACTGTTGTAGATATAGCTGATGTGTCTTGGACAGAAGTATTATCAATCCAGAGGTGATCTTAAAAAGAACTGACTTTCACTACATCCTATATTCAAAGATGTGAGGTAGCTAGACAAATTTCAAGTTGAAGCTCATGTACAGCATTTCCAACAGAGCTTCCAGCAGTATTTAAAGACTGAATCAAGTCAGGCAAAATCAGGATGTGTTTAGTTTGTTCTTTTGCTGGGATCCAGTCATAGGACATTGTTGACTGATAGACTATTCAGGTAGTCAAATGTACACTGGGAACATTACCAGGTGCTTACTGTCTAATAAGTGATTGCAAAAGCAGATCTATTGCCATTGAATAATAGCCCAGCTCATTACTCACCATAACTCTCCAGTTTTCTGTCTAGAGACTGATGACTGCTGTGAGGCTTGAGCATCACTTTTTCTCACATCTTCAGAGCTGTAGTGTTGGTACCTCCTCATCCAGGTGGTTGGCAGGAAAACTGCATGGACAGCCGGTTACTTGAAGCCTTGGCTTCAGAAGGGAAGAATGAAGAGGGATGCCTGTTTATTCCATGGGCCTCCCTCTTAAAACCACATCTGCCCTACTTAGTAAACCTGTTGTCTCACTTTGAGGTTAAGACCATAGGTTTTATGACCTCTCATAAACCTACATTATTAGCCAACGGCAGGGAGTACAGCTTTAATGCAAGAGTGAGAAGGTATGCTTGCATGCATGTGTACATGTGTCTTATTCAAATGCAGGCCACCCTGTATCATCTGGGAGACTTGTTTTCAAGGAGGAACCAGACCAGGGAGGAGGTGCTGCTGAATGCATCCACAGTACAACCCAAGGCTGTAAGCTATGCGTGGTACTGTTGTCAGGAGCAGGTGTATACCTGGCAGCAAATTCTCAGCATTAGCTTTTTGAGGGGCACTAAAACTGTCTTTTCATTTCAACCTGTCTGTTGAGAGGCACTGGGTTACTAGGGTTGATTTGTTCTGCCAGAGTTTTGCAGGGGTGGGAAAACAGATGGCTTTGTCTGGAGTGCGGGCTGGTCCAGGATAGTTTTACCCAGGGTTTGTGCTCAGAAATGTTTTTGGCACACAGGGACATTTCTGACAGAGGTAGCAGAGGTAATTCTTATACCATGTGATGGTCCCCTGCCTCTCTAATGACCCATGGTCACTCCAGCTAATGTCATATACAGTCTGGGTAACTGAAGCCTTTTCCTGCAGCTAACATAAAAGAAAAAAAAAAAAAAACAAAAACAACACACCAAACACTCTCCCCAAAAGATGCATTGCATCCTGTGTGCTTCTGACCTATCTTGGCTCTTCTGATCCCCACAGAGCAAGTCTTCCATTGAGACAAAGAATGTCATTTTAGGTGGCCTGTAGATATAATATTCAGTCACTATAGGTGTTTCTACTGCTGGATGCGCTCCATGGCTGATTAGATGATTTGCTGGCAAGGTATGAAACTACTTATGGAAACCATGTTAGGAAAACACTAGTGTTCGTCTTTCTCAACTGCAGAGTCAACATAACGTCTGCAGAAATTGCCAGTTAATAAAGCTCCTCATATTGCTTAAGTGGCCAACAATCAAATTATTCATGCCAATGAATACCATAACAGAGAACGTATTAAATTCACATTTTACTTATATTTGCCATAATAAGAAAGTAGCAGTAGGTGTATCGGGTTCCCTTCACGATTAATATTAGAAAGCAAAGGAAAAGTTACGCTGGTGAGTGAAGGAGGGTCTGGAGATTTACCCCAGTCATGATGGAGGGAAAAAGAGCAAGAGAGAGTGCCTTGAGACCATGCATCACATCTGCTGACACCCAGCTCAAAGGTGACCCAAATCTTGTGTGTGCTCATACTGTGGCACCACGATTTGGATCCCCATGCTTTACATAATCTTGCGTCCAAACTGGCACTCAGACCAGGTACTGTGTCCTGGGACACTGATCTGTAACAACCCCTCCTAACCTTTGTCCCGCATTGGCAAGCATCCTCTCCTCACTCTCCTGCACACCCTCCTACCTGCTCACTCCCTTCCACCCACCACCCTCACCCCCTTCCCCATGTTCATTCTCAGTGGTCGTTGCATGTATGTGCCTTGGCCCCCTTCAGCTCACTAAGCCCCCTGCCTTGCCTCATGTTTTGACAGGTTTTGTGAGTTTTGACAATCCTGCCAGTGCCCAAGCTGCTATCCAGGCTATGAATGGTTTCCAGATTGGCATGAAAAGGCTGAAGGTGCAGCTGAAGAGGCCAAAGGATGCTAATCGTCCCTACTGAAGAGTTGTGGGAAACACTGGATACAAAGCACTAGCACAGGTAACTGCATGGGGAAGGGGGTGTCAGCTGTGGTTGTAGACTCTCTTTGTGTTGTAGACCCTCAAAAAGATTCAGCTCTCAGACTCTCTAGCTTCTGCCTTTTTCACTTAGGCCTCTGGCTAGAGCCACACTGCACAAATATGCACCCACACACAAACCAGGAACTGTTTGTGTGTGCGTCTCTTTAGAAAAAGTGGTGGAAGGATGCTTAATGAGGGATGAGCCAAGTTCCCCACCCCAGGGGCAACCTGCATCTCTAGAAAGTCTTCCTGGTCACTAGAGGAGAGCCAGCAGCTGTCCCGATTCCCGTTGCTCAGCCAAAGAGAATATTACTGATGGCTGAAGAAAATCTGCAATTAAGAGATGGGACTGGGCTGCAGTTTAATCCCAGGTGACTGGACTGGGATAGTGTCTGTCTCAATAGATCTGTCTTGCAAATGTTTCAAAGCATTCTTCATTCTTCATGTGGTATAGTCTGTATCCAATTTCATCCCAACATAATAACTTTATGTAAATATGTCTCCCTGACAACTAAATAACCCCTAATTTCTTTCTTCCCCAGACCAAGAAATTAATAGAAGGATCCATGCTCACTTCTTGCTTAGTTACTGTTAATTTCTGTGTGTAGATAAAACCCAACCAAAGCCAAGGAAGCTTTGCTTGAGTGAGGACCTAGACAAATCTCAACGAGGATCTCATTATTAGACTCACGTACTTTGTGTTGTTAGAAAGCAGCCAGCTTGGCGCTCTAAGGGAACTTCTAATACACGTAACAGTGTAAAAAATATTAGAAGCAGCAGCTTGTTTCATTGCAATCCCAATCCAAAAATTGAAATATTTTCCACCACTGTCTGGCTTTTCCATCAGATAATTCTTTGAGAAATGGAAATATAAAACCGTGTGTGTTTGCTACAGAGACAGGAAGTCTCCCTGTTGTTAAAACTGTTCCACACCAGGTATTTCCCAATAAACCCAGCACCCAGCATGGCCCTAAGCTGCAATAAGCAGTTTTCACTCCCAAATTAGTGACAGAGAGACAGGTTGGGTGACCTTTCTAGGCCATTATAGCCATAATGTCTAAGATTCAGTGATTTTGATTCAGGCTTTTTTTAACTCATCTAAGGTACAGGCAGGAAATCCCTATCTTCAACCTTCCCAAAGAACTATTCTGTTCTAATTTTTCACTGGTATCACTAATATCTTTGAAAAATGTATTGTTCCAGTCTTCAGAGCAGTATCCTTTCCACTGAGAATTAAGGAATGGGATCAAAATGTCTTTGAAAGAGGTGCTGTACTGAAGACAACATGAAACAGATTAAGAAACCTTTCAATAAACATGTTAGGTGCATCTGCAGCACAGACCCTTCATAGCTTAGACCTTTATATGTAACTATATGAAGATAACTGTCAATGCATTTTCCTTCTTCAAATACCTCTTTTCTTTTCCTTGGTTACAACAAGGCCCCTTGGAAGCTTGAAACCAAAATATGTTTCCATATCCAAGTGCTTTTTTCTTCATCACACTGGCTTTTTACTGCAGGTTTTGCTGGGGAAGAGTGGGAGATGCATGCATGAATTTTGTTAAAGCAGGGACTGTCTTTGTTGGTGAGATTTTCAATAACACCTGCAAAGGGATTGGGGAACACAAGTGTCTCCCTAGTTTGGCACCAAGCAATAGCTTTATATCATAGCATAGCTGTGATCACTGAAGATATGCTTGTTTCTTATGGTCATGTAACAAAATGCAGGGCTGTAGACACCTGTGTTAAGGATTCACTGGTATGAATCTACGGTGTTTTCATTATCACGGATCATTATGAAGTGCTCTGCCTCTACTTTTTCACAATCAAGCTGATGTTGAGGTCTCAGCCTGCTTCCTATACCAAGATTACTCAGCAGTAGGACTAAGATTTGTTGTTTGGAGTTTTTTTCCCCAGTAAATTATATAAAAAGGAATCAGCTGGTAAAATGGCAATAAAATTCTTTATCTCACTCTTAGAGTATTTTTTTCTTTCCTTTGCTTCTGCAAACCAGGAGAACAATCTTGGAATTTTTGCCTCTAAATAGGAAGTCCTTTAGCCTTCCTGGCTTTTACTTTGATTTCAATGCTCTGCTGTCCAGCAAAATCAGTTCAGTTCTTACCACCAGATCTCTTCCATCCTCTGCTTACAGGAGCCTTTATTAGACGTACAGATAGTTCCCATCAAAATAGAGTAAATGCAGCTCAGAGGTCCTTATTCTCTTGTAGACTCCCACCTCAGTGAGCCCATTGCAGGAGCTGAAGATGTACCTGCCTTTTAGCAGGAGAGAGTTCTTGATGAAAAAATTTGTGTGTGTGGTTTTTTGAACCTAACAAAAGGAATTGGCCAAGTGCATGTGGCCTCAGGAGGACAACACTGAAGGAGTATATTCCAGGGATATCTGATTTAGCACAGGGAGTACCATGACAGGTTAGACTGGAGAGGACACTTGGTGACAGCAAGGATAGCCAGAAGCTCAGAAGGGGCTAGATCCAGCTCTTTCTTCAGCTCCTCTGCTTTCCAGTGCTCAGAAACATCCATACCAGCACCCTAGAAGCAGACAGAGGATTTTTAGCCATCATGGCCGCAAGTCAGCTTCCTGCCAGAGCTGTGCAATAGCAATCAGCACAGGGCTAAGCCCTCAGTAATAAGCCTTACTTAGAGATAGGTCAGTTGTTCTTGGCTCAGCATGGTGTTATTGTACCCTCATGGCTGGTTTGATGTGCAACATCCAGTCAGCCTCCAAAATACCACTGGAAGTCTCTGACTTGCCTACTCAGTAGACAGTGTCATTACTGCAACAAGAAGTTTCCTAAAACAGTAGGACAGAAGCCAGCTAGGCCCATGGGTACAGCACAGATAGCTATTGCAAAGCTTGAGAGCAGGCAGCTCCATTAACTGGCAGAAATACAATAACTCCTGTATGTTTTTATCTAGTTTTACTTTGGTCACAGCTCTTCAGGGCCCTTAATTCAAATTTGAAGCATGTGCATAGCCATATTGACATCAGGGCAATTACTCATGTTCTTCAAGAGGATGCTCAAGAAACTTTTTAATTGGGATTTTTTTAAGGAAGAGCGTTGTTTTATTGAACTCCTTTCCAAAAATAAGAAGCTGCCAACCAGAAACACAAGCAGCACCCAGTTTGATATAAACCACCAGAGTGTTTTTTCCTAACCAAGAAAGAAAGATCTTCACTCAATTTTAATTCTGGATGCACTTTTTTTTAACTTATAGATCTCCCTTTTGGGACACAAGCAGTCCAGACCACAGTGATTTGAAGTCCTTTGTTTTCCTTGCAAGTTGTTGTCAAACACTGAAAGGGTCTCTGTGATGTGGCAGATAAGCCCACAAGCTGTGGCAAGCAAAGCCCTGAAGAATTCAGATGCCAAAATGTTTCTAAAATGGCTGCCTCTGTTCTCTTTTTTTCTTCACACCAAAGAGGTGGTTGTNAGGGAGAAAACAAAAGTAAAAGAAGAACAGCATTTGAGGCAACTCTGCCAAAATCAATATATTCTATTACAAATCCCCCCTGAGGACTAGAAAGCAAGGATTTGGAGGCACTTCATGTGTCTTTCAGATAGTAAATGCAGAAAATAATGAAGAAAAAACCACCCTGAAATCCAGAGCTCCCTTAGGTGGCGGTTCCCAGGAGCTCTTAAGTACTCTGTGATATGGCAAAGTTGCAGGTAGAACCTGCAGTGCCTGGGGGTGTATTGTGAGCCCTCTTCATGGCCAGCACCATGGAGGACTACTAGGACAGGCAGAAAGACGAGCTCCTCTGATCCTCCCAGTGGGAGCAGAACTGACCAGCGGGATTCCAGCCCTCCACACCGGGTTTTGAAGCTCTTTTCCCAGTGCCCCATCCACGCTAAGTCAGTAGTAGCCATGATAGGACAATATTGCCTAGAAAACCCCATAATTCACAGCTCTTCCAATATTAAGGACTTAACAGAGCAACACAGAAGCATCCAGCTGATAGGTCAATAAAAGACATTGTACAGAAGAGCAGTGAAAATCCTGTCTGTTCCCCTTCTGTGGCTTCATGGCAGTGACTGATCATTAGCAAAGTGTTATTTACCACCTCAGATAGATATCTGCTGTTTTATTTCAAGCTAAAGATGGAGAGATGTTTGGGTGTGACTAACCTGGAGCCCTGATTGTCATGAAACTGAGTGAGACAAAGTGAGTGTGAGTGAGACAAACTGAGTGAGGTGAAAGTAAAGTAGAAGAGTGAAAAAAAATAATGGTCAACAGTAAGATCTTTTTTTTCAGCTGTGCTCCTAAGAGTAGTGGCAAAAGAATGAATTGTCCAGGCACCCTGCTTCTCCAAAATACCAAGGGAAATAACATACATCAAAGCTTGAATGCAAAAAAAAGATGTTCAGGTCCTCCTTCACAGATTCTTGAACATGTGCTGATGTGTGGTGTATTGTAGAAGATGTGAGATGTTTGTTTTTGCAGCTGGCTGGAATAGGTGATATTTTTTCCCAGAGGAAATGTCTTTTTTTTTTTTTTTTTTTTTTTTTTTT
>VYZV01034342.1:290712-319671 GCA_013401275.1 Pandion haliaetus
ATAGGTTATCAAACCAGAAAACTTTGCATTTTCCTTTTCCTGTTCTCCGATAAGAGGAAAAAAACAAAACACATCATTTTAAAGTAAGCAGACATTACCAGCCAAAAATAAAACAAACAAGCAAAATTCCAAATGTCTATAAACAAAAGATGTGAATGGAAAATTTCTGCCTGTCTCTTGTCATTTCAGATTGCTTCAATGCAAAGTCTAATGAAAGTGTATTTTTTACTGAATTTTTGGTTGCTTATACCTCTCAGATAGGCTTGTATTACCTCCAGTGAAAGGCCATTCTGCAGTTGCATTGATCTCACTGTTGTCTATTAGGCTGTTCATCTTGAGATTTGGACTAAATATCTTTTATCAGGTTCTAATCCCATTTCTTGTACTTATGCCTCCTACAATCATGCTAACCAATTCCTCTTCCTGTACATTGTCATTTCCCTTCTTTAGTCATCACTTAGACCATTTAGGACTTGCTTATATTATGGATATTTGCACTAGTATAGTTACATCAAAACAGTACTCCAGCACAAGCTTTAATATGAGTGAATAAAGTGAAAAAAAAATCAGCACAGCTTCATTTGGGAAAGTCTGTTTAGGTACTGGAAAAACAACAGCTCAACAAATATTTTTTTTTTCTTTTCTTTGGATTACTTCTGCTTTTAGTTTCCACTAACAACTGTGATTAAATTAAATGTCCCTCACTGTGTGTGTAACCCAAACTTTGTGCTGTTGTGCTTGTACATGAAAGAATGGAAGTGAATGTTACTGAGGGAAGCTGAAACAGAACTACTTAAGGTGTTTGCAAAATTGAGAAGGAAACCCTTTTCTTTTCTGGCTGATCAGTTTAACCATTTAAATTACTAATAACTTTATTATGGTAAAATTCTCATGTCTGTACTATAAACCACAGTTTCAATACCAGAGCATGCAAAATCCCATTTGCTAATTATTGTAGTTATTCTAAGATTGGCACACAATATAACACACTGATGGAAAACGACAATAATTAATTACTGCATTTACTCCAAAATTACAATCAGTAATTACTGCTCTGAGACTGAATTCCATTCAGCAATATTTGGAACTTGTTCCTCCTCAAAGCACAGCAGCTTTTCAGGAGTATTGCTGTGTTTGCATCTAAATGAGTCCATGTAGGTCACTAATATATCCACACCATTTGTCATGGGAATGATAGAGCAGCACAATGCAGTGCCATAACACTTTCCTTCAGTTCAGAGCATGAATTCTTTGTTAAATCCCAGGTCCCCATTTTTTTCAAAATGTTAGATAATGTAATTATTTCAGAGTTAAATACTAGATATGAAAGCAGCTTTCCATTTCTCATCCCACTGTGATGCTGTTGGTCCTGATGCTCTAAAGTAAACTTGTGGAGGCTCATGAGAACTTTTCCCAATGACTCAGCCAGCACAGAGCCTGCTGAGTTGTTCCTACTGCGAAAAGACCAACAGCTTAGTACGGTTGTGCTGCCTTCAAAGGCTTCCAACAGCAAAACCCCCAAAGCCCCAGGGTTGACTGGAGGGCGGTAGTGTTATATTCAGCCATTTGACCAACAGGTTTACTATGGGATCTTATATAGACCTTGTCATGCAAATTACCTGGGTAGGTCAGGTTTAGAGCCTTTCTGAGCCAAAACGTGTGAGCTTTGATTACATCAGTTGAAGGGCAGCTGCAGTAACCTGAAAACAGTAGCCTTTGAAGGAACTATTTATTAAGTTCATCCAGCATAGACGTTCACTGGGACAGTGCACGAGGGACTACAACTTGAAGAAAAGCTGGGAGGTGTTAGAAAAGGAAAGGGTAATGTTTTAACCAGCCATGATTTGAAATGAAAGCCAAAGAGATGGAAAAACACAGCAGATGCCCATAGCCAAAATGTTTGTTCCAGCAGCAGCAAACGCTGACAGAATGCAATCCTGTGCTAAATAAAATAGGTACAAAGACAATGAGAGAGGAGAAAGACCCACAATGAAAGAGGCTTGTGAAAATCCAGGACAGGATTAAAAACAAGTGTGATGACTCTCCTACAGGACCTTCAATAAGTGACAAGTCAGCAAAATCTTTTTATATTGGGGCACTGGGGAGAGCAGTACCTACTAATGACTGGACAGGAAAGAGGCATGTTATCAATTTGTAAATGCAAGTACCTCGGGAGAGATCAAAGGGCAAGTTGTTTAAAGCTTGGTGTATGAGACCATAAAGGTATAGGACTTCAGGCAAGAGGTGTTGTTCTTAGATGGTCCTATGCTTCATATGCTTGAAGGCTGATAGATCTGTCTCTGGTGTGTTAGTCAAAAGAAAACATCAGCACCATGAACATGCTTTTTTGTCCAGATAAGGTTGATATGGACAGCATAGGCCAAAGGCAGGGCACAGCCCTCTGGTCCTAAGGAAAAATGAATTGGCAGAGAAGGTTAATGTGGGAAACTGAAAACTCCCAGTAAAGTCAAAGTTACAAGTCAGCTCCACACATGGTTCACAGGACTCAGGTCACTTGTGTAGCATTGATCAGTACCCTGAAAATGATCTGATCTTTTTGCCACTGACCTTTGAGAGCTACTGCAGAACCATGAATTGAAGCTGTATGGGGTAGTGTTGGGCACTTACACTGTAGGTATAAAGAAAAGGGAGGCTAAAAAACTCCATGAAATTTACTCTGCAGGGGAAAACTGCTACAGGAGTTGGCAAGAATCTTAATAAGGGGTTGTAGAGTGCTCCATCAATGTGAGCACCTTAAATTGATGTCCTTATGGTTTGGAAGGCATATACAATCAGCTGCACTAGAACACTGTTTCTCATTCCCACAGTTATACCCAGTGATATATCAAATGCAATAATTGCATATTTGAATAATTCATGGGTACGGTAACTTTGGCCAGATACAAGTGAATATCAAAACTCTGGTCTCTGAAGTGTATGAATCAGCTGTAGGAGAGAATTGAAGGTTTACGGTGCAAACCCTGTTTCTCAGGTGTCTTTCATCCTGCCCTGTGACTGCAGTTAGAGAAAAGACAGCTTTTATTCCAAATGGTACATTTTTCCACTTAGCTAAGCTTCACCCAACCTTTTTGAAATATTGGGTAGAAGACTGAGCTGGAGGGGAAAGAACAGCAGTCAAGCCATTTCCTGACCAAGAAGCACAGTAAATGACAACTCAATGCTCTGTCTGGAAAGGTACTAACCACAACCATGATCAGGTGAAGTTCTCAGGCAGTGTCAATTACCAGCTCTTCTGAAGTCAGTGAACTGACACTGATTTATGGCAGCCAAGGATTCAGGCCCCTATTACTTACTTAACTCTAAACGTTCTCCTAGCAGAGATGTTTCAATTATTTGCAATTCTAGAGTGAGATACAATGTCACCATTCTGGCCACTCTGGTCTTTTTAGAGAGACTAGTGAATGAATATGCCTACCTCCATACACATCCCTATGGTTTATTTTAAAAATCCCTTTATACAACAATGACTTAAACCAGAAGAAATTCTATTGCAACCCTGGAAAGCTGCAGTTGCACACCCAAGCGATCTTTTTTAGACAGCAGATTTCTCCCATTATTGGCAGAGATATTCTCCCACCCTGCCTCTTCAGATGTCCCCTTTTTCCTGTGTAGGACAGATCCAGCAGCTGGTCTGTCTGAAGCACCTATTCTGTGCCAAGCAGGGTAACCCTTTAAAAAGCTCACAGCAATGAGGTGTATACCTTTGAGATTTCTGGCTATACAATGCCCAGTCCTTGAAGCCAACAGACATCTTTTGGTTGATTTGGATGTGCTGTGGACCAGGGCCCTGGTTGTCATGATAGAGTGCTATAATACAATATCTGCCTTAAAAAACAGTTGTTCCAAAAGAAAATAGGTTTTCATTACCTTGATTTTTAAGGATTTGGAAATGATTGGGCCATGAAAACCATGGGCTGTGCAGTCAGCTACAAATTTGTCTTTGCTGGATAAGTTTCTTTTTTTCTCCTCTCTTGAAACATCTCCACTCATCAGTAGAGGTTGCATCCCATCTCCTATGACATATGACAAGTGAATGCTTTCCACGTTCTTTATTTTCTTCTGTGCATTCTCCTTGCATGGCACAAGTTGCTCCACCATGGCAGACTGGGCACTGGGAAAGGGAGCCAGGCAGGCAGCTCAATAACACCTTTAAGAAACCAGACTCTTACATGTCAATTCTTAATAGATATGGTGCTTTCAGAAAGGGGTGTATTTGAGGGTTTTCTGCCTTCTGCTCTTAGCTTACAAGGGCATTATTTGGTGCAGACCTTGTTAAAGAAAAATCCCATCAGGAATTCTCATAGGTCTTTTTCCTGTTCCCCATGAAAACCAATGTAATGCAATTTGGAGAAAGGTGTACAGATCCTGATCAGGAGTAAAGGAATACCTCACTCCTGGAGAAGCATTCCTAAGTTTAAACCTCCATGTAGGAATTCACTTCTCAGTAGATGGCTTTGTTGAGGAGCACGCTAAAGTTCTGTTAGTAAAGGCACAAGGGCTGACACCATGGCTGGTTTTGGGGTCTTTTCTCTTTCAGCACAGCCCCACTTCCTGAAAGTCTGGCTTCTGGTATTCACCAGTGATTCCTGGAAGTAACTCCGGTGTGCTGCTTAAGGTTAAAATGAAAATCATTTCTTCCACTCTAGAATGAGTTGTCCTGAGGATCACAGGTAGCTGGAGAAGTGCCGGGCCTGCCCTTCACCTGGCAAAAAAATAAGCTTTAACAGAGTGATGATGATTTGTGCCAGCTAAAGAGTTGTTGTGGGATTTGGCCACTTACGCTCAGAGAACAGAAATCTGCTTTTTCTCTTCTGATCTTTCAAATTGCCTCTGTAATTTTTCCCCAAGTTATATGTGCTCAGTGTGTTCTGTCGATGTGAGAAGTTGTAATGTCACTCTGCTAGGAGTTTTATGGTTCACAGAAGGTAGGATTTGTATTGAGAGAGACAGATAGATTGATATCTGGTGCCTGGACACAATATATTACAGCAATTGACCCAAAATTTTCAACACTAAAATCCCAAATGATAGACCGAGGGGATCTCTGTCTTGGAGATTTCAGATGGATTTTATCTTTTTTCTCTGATTAATACAAGGCTTTTAAAGCATATCATCCCTGTCCCTTTGCCCAAATAATTGGAGATCAGAGTAAAGAAGGATCAATAGCAAACAAGTAGTCTACATTTTCTCAGGTGCCAATGTGAAGGAGGTCAGACATGGCACGCTGGGAAGGGAAGGATACACAGTTAGGGGGGGGTCTGTTTTGTATTCAGATAAGGACCGTTCATCATGACAAAGGTGAATCCTGTTGCCCATGCAGCTGGTAAACACAGGAAAGGTAGCAGTGATGCTCATGTCCCACCAACAAGGCAGGCTCAGGGCCACACTGAGGTCTGGGCTCTCTCTGTACATGAGGGGGAAATGGAAAGGAGCAGAAGCACTGGCTGGTGGGAGTGGTAGGGACACCACCCTGCCAAGCTGCCTGCGGAGCGTCGAGCTGCCTCCTAATGAAAGCGAGCGGCTGGTCACAACCAGAGGCGAGATGTTCCCAATTTGTTTGTGGTCCTGAGAGTGGCGGGGATCCACTCTCCATCAGAATAATCCAATTGAACAAAATGATTCATATTAGCAGGCACATCTGTCTGAGGCCAGAGCAGAACCCTGGTGTTAGTTTAATAAATGGCATTCATTAAACTCAGCTGAAAATATAATCTGGAGAGACTGATGGGGTGAACAGAGCAAAGAATAAGCAAAAGGAGTTAGCAATTATCAGATGTCATTTGTCCTACTGGTACCATGGAATTGGGGCTTGTTTGCTGAAATCTTAATTTCATTTTGCTGAGGCAGAATCCATCAGAGAAGCTTATGCTGCAGCTATGGTTCCTGTTTGTCAGACCTTGGTAGGGAACGGGGCATTTTTCTTTCCCATTTTTCTACCAAACAGAGCACTAGAGGAGCAAAGAGCCCAACAGAGAGCCCAGTGACAGGAAAGATGGAGAGAGCAGCCTTGCTTTTGTCATGAAAAGACTACTGAGTCAAGTTCCCTGTGCTGCAGTGCAGAGAGCATGGGCAGCATCTTAGGACAGGGACCTTTAATAGTTCCAATGCAGCAGCAGTCATAGAGATTCCCAGATCCTCTGCCATTTTCCCTCCATACCAAGGGGGTTTATAAACACTCCTCATTTGGCTTCAGGAGTATATTATGCTCTATAAGTGGCAGTGGAAAAGACTCTACAAAGTCTGGGACCTTCTCGCTGACCAGGTCAGGGAAATTCCTAGCAGCTGTGCGCTGATGGCTCCAGGCAGCTCAGACTTTCAGAGCTCAACCCTGATGGTCCCGGGCTGCCTCCTTCAGGCACAGCTCACACCCCATTGCCAGCTCAGCGACTTGATTGGCATTAGCATTCCTGACCATAAGTCTTCACACCAAACACTGAATCCAGAGGGCATGCTCTAAGGAGGGGGAGCTGCCTCTCCCATTTCCCATTGAGCAGAGACAAGCTTCTTGGGCCTGACTTACAGAAATTTATGGTCAGCACTTGAAGATTGGCTAGACAAGCTGTTTTTTGAGAGTTGCTTTGGTTTTGTTTAGTTTTAACTTCTCCATACAGGTATTCAAATGGTCGTTGTTGTGCTCCAGAGGAAGGCAAGAAAGGCTTTTGTATTTATAGGCTTGCCAGTGCAGCACTCAAGTCCCAGGCAGTCAGAAAGAATCAAAAGAATAATGGAGGAGAAGGGAAACCTTGACCTCATAAGCTTTCAGCGTTGATTAGTTTGTTGGTGTCAGGAACTTTCAGCGTTGATTAGTTTGTTGGTGTCAGGAGCCTTTTCTTGTTTGGGGCAGACTAGCTGTGAATTTTTTTTTTTTTTTTCCTTTTCTCTTTAATCTGTCTTCTGCATTCCTGTGGGGAAGAAGGAGCCAGTACCTGTCTTCCTGGAGTTCTGCTTCACAGGAAGCAAGTGAATGGACTCGCACACCATCAGTGAGGGGTTGGGGTTTGGTTTTTTTTCCAGAGACTCATCTTCTCAATATGCCCTTTAGCAAGCGGCTGAGCACCTTCAATTTCCTTTGAAATTGTGTAAAAAACAGTTGCAGACATGAGCTGCTCTGGATATAGTCAGAATCAGTTGCAGAGCTGTTCTGGAGATGGTCAGAAGTTGTTCTTGCCCTGGTGGGTACAGGAGAGGGAGTTGCAGAGATGAGCAGCATCTTTCTGATATTTGCCATGGACTCCACCATCACCAGCAGGCTTCATTCACAGCCATGGAATTGGGTGAGACATGCACTCAATCCCACCTTTACCCCACCACCATTCCTTACTCAGGTAAATCCCTAGCCCTTAGGCACAGGGAGGAGCATAAAGGCTTAGGCTAACATGAACCTATCATTTGTACAAGACTGGTGAGAAACTTGCTGAATTCACTGCAGCACAGAAAACTTCATCTGACATCTCACTGATGGTCCATGTGAAAAGAACTCCTGGGTCTCACCTTCATTCCCCCTAAACACTTCTCTATAACATGCAAGCCCTAATTGTTACCCAAGTTGGCAAGTGCACTTGGCAGCTGAGGACTAGAAGAGCGAAGAGAAGTGAGAACCTGTCGCAGCCCTGGAGATAGTCTCTCTAGGCACATTTGCCAGTGAAAGCTATCATTGCCAAAGTCTATTCATGGCCATCTTTTACAATGTCTTTGTCATGTTGGTACTAAAAATGTAACACAAATCAAAATAAAACAAATCAAATTTAGATCTATAGATTATAGTCTTAGAAATAATGAGTATAAGTATTAATCCTTTTTGCATTTCTTTTCAGGTCATTTGACAAAAATTCAGGACATAATATTTTTCTGAATCTCAAACCAATGAGACCATTAATATTAGCATCAGGGAATGAAATTACAGGCTAGGATATGAGGCTGGAACATCAGACACTCCTCTACAGCTTATGGTCAGACACACTTCAACTTTTAGCTGCAGCAAGAACAGCTGGCAGGGTTTCCATTTCCAGATGCTCATTGTCTCCCCCAGCACCTCACTTCTGCCAGCTGAATGGCTTGTGTGATAGTTTCCTGACATGTTTGAAGTCAGCTAGGCCAGCAGTGACCTCCTGTCTCAGTCATTTAAGGTGAACAAGTTGTTTTAGAGTAAAATGGGTTACAAAGCAAAGCTCAATGGCAGAGCTGAAGGGGTCCAGCCTTGGGGTTAAGCTCCATGGTGTTGGTGATGATAGCAGTCCCAGCCAGCACAGCTGCAAGCACAAGGGGAAAGGCTTCATAACCACAGGCTGGCTGAGGTGACAATGAACCAGAAACCCAAGGGGCTGAGACTGATCAGATTCTTCACTGGATGCAAATGGAATTGGGGGTTTATTTTTTATATTTTTTTCAAAGTACATTGAAGTAATCTTATGAACCAGCCATGATTTGAATGAAAAAATCAGCACATTCATTTTCAGTTCTTTCAAAAAAATTGTTTTGTTTTGGATTTCTTTTTAAATTCTCAGACAAAAAGTTTTTATTTTTTTTTAAGCAATTCATAATGTTTGACTGATCACCTGCATTTTCCACCAAGAAAGACTTTGAAAAAAAATGTGATCCAGCTCTAAATTAAAACCATATAAATACCTCAGCTATAGCAGTGAAATGAGTCACATACATAAGTCACATACATAAGTGTTTTCAGAATCAAATTCTGAGATACTAAAATTTGCCAAGAGCTGTGAATTCTTCAGATGGAAACTGCTCCAACTATATGGAGGAATTCTTGTCTTTCTCAAACTCAGAAAGTTATTACCTCCTTAGTGAATGTATGTTCTTTCACAAACTTTGTACAGAATGTGGCTTCAGGAAGGTTTTGGGTTTTTTTCCTTTTTTTTTAAACAAAAAATCGATAACATTTAATAATTAATAGAATTATGTAAGCTTATTGAGTCAACCTGGGCTTTAATCAATTTGAAATATTTGAGGCACCAATTTCTACCTCACTGTTCCTTGCTGGAGGTACATTAGAGTTTCAGTGCAATTAAAACGAAGCAGGAAATATTTTTACCTAATTGCCCTGTGCACCTTGAAGGTAATTTGAAGCTGCAGGCAAAAAAAAAAAAAATCAAAAGGAGTAATTGAGTGTTGCAAGCTGGGAGTATGTGTTCCTGGCTGCATTCTGATTTAGGGGGGTACAGAGGATAGGCAAGGTGCTGAACAGGCTTGGCAGAAGAATGATGAAGTCTCACCCCTGGGGAATGGTCCCATTATATCACACAGGGAAGCAGACCCACAAGCGCGAGGCTTAACGTGGGAGATTCTGCAAGGTACAAGTCCTGACATGCAGGACAGTAATGTGTGTGGGTGAGTATTTGCCACACTTGGGATGTCCTGCATGGCTGTGGGGCACAGGGTGCCCCCGCCACCCCAACTGTGGGCAGGCCAGGTAGCTCCTGAGTCCAGCCCTGCCTTCTGCCACTGGCACAGGAGGAGGCTTGGGGGAGTCACTGCAGAGAGTGGGAGAAGAGCTGGGATCTCCTCCTTCCCTGGATGCACCCCACACAAGCACCACCCCAACAACTCCTTCCTGCTCCCGGTGAGCAATTACAGACAAGATTCCTCATCCCCAGCCTGACAGACAGTTGTGAGCTATCATGTCTCATGGCAGGCACTTGAGCCCCAGATAGGGTGTATCAGGCAACCTACTTGGAGGTCACAGGCAGGATAACCCTACCTGCTGAGATCCATGACCTGGGCTTGATTAGGGGTCTTGAGATCATCCTAGGAGTTGCCATTCTCTGGTGGGGAAAAGGAAGGGGGGAATGGGCATAGCATCTCTGTCTAACCCTCAACAACAAGCACAGGAGTGTGAAGCACTGGGTTCATCAGAATTTTGATAAGTTCTAGTCAATCTACAGAGAGAAAAAAGCAGGACCAGCGGAGACTGGGCACAGAGGCTTGCTTACAGCTTCCCAATTAGACTTGGTTCTCAACCATGTACATTTTTTTAATTAAACTGTTGGTACAATGCTCAGGAGATAGCAAACTCCTTGAGGCCCCCTTGTAATAAAGAACTTTTCATTATGTGCAGAAAGGTAGCTACTACACCGCTTAATTTCCTCTCCCACCTAATGTTCACCAGCAGCAAAAGCAGGAGTGAGCACTCTGTGTGGGGCAGGACAAATGCTCCTTGGGGCACAGGACACACTGAGCTGGCCATTGGGAGTGGAAGAGGCTACAGGCTTTGCTGGAAAAGTAGCCACATAACATACATTTGACCTTTACCATCACTGCCACCCTGCTTCCCAAAATTACCTGAGTTCATTGCACTGACCTTTGCCTGCAAAGGTCTTGGTTGGCAAAACACAGCTGAGAGAGGAATAGGGAGTCATGGCTATGTTTGCATCAGCAAGTAAATTCTGGATGTTGCTGAGGAGGGCAACCAGGGCTGTGACCGCTCAGCTCTTACCCATTGCTCCCTACCACAACCCAGGTACTGGCCAGACCAGAGCTGTGTCTTGCACCAGCATACCCTGCATCCCTGCTTTGTCCCAGCCCACCCCAGCTCTTCCTCCTGCCACACACCTCCACATCTCTTCTGAGGTGTCTCCACTATCCTGTGATCCCCATCATGCTGTGACCACCTCTCCAGCCACCGCTCAGGGACAGGCTGAGAAAAGACAACATCACACAGGGAAGTGGTGACATTTTCTGACCATCTGGCCTGGCTTCTCCAGGAGCGGCACTCTGTTGTGGTGCTTTTTCATCTGCTGCTTGAGACTAATGGCTCTGGAAAAATAGATAAATCAGAGGTGACATAGCTATTGCTGCTTGACATTTTTTCATCAAACTGGCTGGGGGAGGAGGGGGTGACCAAAAATTGACATTTTGACCAAACTGGATGTTTCCACAGAAAATTTTCATTCTAGTAGATTAAAAAAGAAATGCCAACAGCACAAAAACCAAAACTGTCTTGATTAAAAATGTTGGCCTTCAAAACACTAAATTCCTGTTAAAAATGGACTGGTTTTCAGATTGATTAAAAAAAGACAAAAATTAATCTATTCCTCTTGCCACCTCCCCCACCCAAGATTTGTTTTGGTTTTTAACTAAAATATTCACAGGAAAGAAAGGCGAAATAATGACAATTTTCCCCTGGAAAATAATTGTCATTTTTCAACTAGCTCTTAATGTAATATAGTTAAATGAGAGCAATCCTACTAACAACACTGCACAGCAAGTAAGTCACACAATTACTTGAAAGAAGGACATTACAATTTAAGAGCTAATTTTTATCGTCACCTTTAATTTATAAATGGGAAAAATGAGGCAGTGTCATCAAGTATCTTAAAAGAAAAAAACAAAAACACAGAAAACATTAGCATTCAAAATGCTGGACTCCCATGTCCCTGTTAGGTCACATTAGCTTCTCTGTCTGTATATGTGTAATTGTCTCTGTTGATATGTATGTATATATAGTACCTCTGTACATATACATATGTATGATATGTATGTGTGCATATTCATGTATATAAAGATTCATATATACTATCTGCCTCCTTTTTAACTTTTGGATGTTAGATCTGAAGCATCTGACAAAAACATTCTTTTTTTTTCTTTATTTTGGTTTTTTCTCTTCCTAAAAATAGCACCCCAAAAGTCCAGATAAATGCATTGATTTCTAGTGTAAATGATCAGGATTCATTTAATCCCAGCATGGATGCAAACTCCCCTTCACCACACTGCCCTTCCCAAACTAAGACATTTAGGCTCCCCACGACAGCCTTAGCAGCAGTTGTTGCAGGGATGGACCCCGTTTTGCAGAGCTCTGCCTCCTTCCTCCACCTCTACCAGGCAGTCCAGGCTGGAGCCAGGGAAGGGGACATCTGTGTGGGTTGGTACCAGGGTACAGTGAAGCAGAGGGCTGAGGCAGAGGGAAAGCAGAGCCATCCAGCATTGGATGAAGGTTGGACCAGAGGCATAAAACAGAGAGATATTGCTATAGAAACAAGAAGGTGAGGGAGAAAAACACAGGTTGGATTTTTAATAATATTGATCAGCCTTAGAGGCAATAGCTGTAAAGATTTGTCACCCACAGGAGAAATATCTCCACTGCCTTGCTATAGGTGTGCTTGGGCACAGGCTCCAGCAGATGGAAGGAATGGATCTTGACTGCAGTTTTGGATGAGTTCACAAACACACACGGCATGTGTGCATGCACGTGTGTATGTGTGTATAAACAGAGACTAATCTGTACTGCATAAAGGTAACGAGGTCTATATATGTGGTGGGCACATGAGCAATGTTCACCCATGATCAGAGGCTTAGGTGTGAGCACAGGAGGTAGCCACTTTGGTGCTGGAAGAAGTGATGGCATTTGAGTTTCTTTGGTGAGAGGTTCCTTGCCTCCAAGACAGCACAGAAAAAGGGATAGAGAAGATGATCCGTAGAAACTTGCCTAGGAAGGACTAAGGGGAAAGACACATTAGAAATAATGAGGAATAGGAGGCAGTATATTTATGCAGTGGAATAAGAACTTCAACCTGGTAGCCCACCATGATGGAGGCAGTGTTGGGCCAATTCTGTGGTCCTGCAGTGACATAGAGCAATCTTGCACCTGTAGCTGGTTGCATTTGCAAGCTTAACAGATACACTTATATCCTGAACGCAGGTAGATGGCCTGAGTGGTATGTGCAAGATCCAGCACGAGTCTAGTAGTCCCTAGACTATATGGTGAATGTCACAGAGCACAGGAGCTGTGTACTTTTAAAGAATATCATCTGCACTTAGTTCATCAAGTCTTTGGGAAAAGCCTGCCCTTCTCTTGTTTTCAAAAGTTTGTTGTACAGATGGACACAAATCTTGCCCCATGTAACAGCTTGATTTTGTCACACTAGCAAGCATAGAAATCCTTCTCCTATTGAAGCCAGGTCAGTTTGCCATTAGCATCAGCAAGAGACAGGGCAGAATCCTTCCTGCTATGCACAGACCTGGATTCAGGCCATAACTACCCAGCAGGCTGGTCGTGTAAATGGGACCAAAGCTGCCTCAGCATTGTCTTCTTGGGCCTCTGGTAAATCCATCCTTGGAAAATGATCCAGTGGTCTTGGTGGTATAGCCTAGTCTATCTCCAGAGCCCCATGTTATGGCTGTCAGGTCTCAGCAATGACTCAGCCCTATATGGAGCAAAAGAAACATAGATGAACAGGTGAAAAATTAGTCAGTTGCAAGGTACAGCATTGCTTTTTAGCAGGGCCCTATGCCTAGGTATGAACAGATTGCCATTAAGTGTCTCTTCTGGGGTAACCATTGCATGCAATTACTCATGTGGAAACAGTGAAAGAAAGCAGCCACAGAGAAGCTTTCCATGGATTGCTCATTTCTCCTAACCTACTGAGTGGACTTTGATTTCCTTTCTAGTCTTTGGAGAGTAAAACAGATACCTTCAAGTCCCAATTCATACCCTAGCTAAGCAGAATCAGTGTTCCTCTTTACCTCCATGGACATTGCAGAGTTTAGGGTAAATGGACTCCTAAGTTGAGTGCTTATATCTGGCTGGGATGAGTCCAAGCCAAAGACTCCTGGGGCAAGTAAATCTTGCTCTGGCTTAAACACGGGCAATGAATGTCTCCCACAATGCAGACCTGATCCTTCCAGTCTGGTCAGAAGCTGCTGTTAAAAGGTTTCCTGTGATAGAGGTGTTTGTAGCGTTAGGACTACTGTGCTGACAGTACAGGTTACAAGGACATGACTAAAGTTATGTTTGCTCTAACCAAGGCTTTGACTGAGATTCATTTCCCCTGCCATTATAGACTTACACTGTAACTATCTCCTGCACAGCTAGTCATTCAAGGTCCTCATTATAACCACAAGAGAGATATGGGCTCATTTTGCCCGTGGTTCACAGTCTTACCTGGAACAGCCCCTTAGGACAAGTGAATTGGGACCTACAAGCCCTGTCTGTCCCCACTAAAACTGGCCTAGAGTGATTTGATCAGATGGAGATGTCTGCACACCGAATCCCATCATTAGGACTTTAAGCCATTATCTCTATCCAGTGTTCAAGGAGAACAGTCTTAGGCTCCATTTAGATGCTTCAAAGAAGAAGCTGGGTTGGAGGAATATTGTCATTTACCAGATGTATTTGGCTATGGTTTGCTCAGTGAAGCAAGTTCTTGGTCAGTGTTACTTGCAGCAAAGATACTTTGCATAACCCATTCTTGTGCACAGACCCTAACTGCTTGGGAAGTATGCTCCTTCCTTATCTCCAAGGCACCACTTCTGAACTAGGTTGTATATACTTGTCTTCATTACCTTAACACTTTTACTAACAAATTTTCTTCAGCAATACCCAAAGTTTATACCTGTTCCCAGCAAAGTGAATTGCTTTTCTTAAACAGATGACGTTGGCTGGTGTCCAGCCTAACACAGATGCCTAACTTGCCTGTCAATTTCACGCCACTGATGAAGCAGTCTTCATAAGATAGGTATCTAACTCCTCTGCCTAGTCAACAGAGAAAGGCATTTGCCTCTGTAGCCCTCCGGAGGGAAAGTCTGTCTGCCCAAGTTTAAGACCTGAAAAAGGGATTGTGCACTTGAAAGCCTATTTCACCTAACTCACCCAATTGACCTATACATATATATATTACTGTTTATTACAAACCTTGCCTAAACTCAGGTACGTCAGGTATATGGGCAGGATATGTCCCTAAAGGCTGTCAAAAGGTCTTCTCCTCTCCACTGACTAGGTAAGTGCTGTAGAACCCTGCTTTAGAAGGCCTGCTTCATTTGGTGCTTGAAATACAGACCCAAGTTAGGCACACAGGATGACCACATGTGACTTTCATGTGAAAATACATTTTCTGGTTTGTTTTGTGTGTTTGTGTGTGTGTGTGTGTCACATCCAGTGTCTGAGGGGGTGTGTGGAGGACAGGCAGAGGGGTGGTAGTACCTGCACCAAAAGTGTTTTCCCCAGTAACGATGATGTCAAAGAACCTCTCCTCAGCATCAGAGTTGCCTGGGGCTAGCAGCCACATGTATACACATTGCCCACGGTGATGCCACCCCTGACCCTGCAGCCAGTGCCATCCCATAATCCAACCCCAGACAGGAGATGTCTGTTGCTGCCACTTCCCAGGGATAGAACAGGATATCTTTCTAATTCCAGCTTCCTCGTTGTTAGCCCTTTTCCTTGTAAAGCCTAACCCATGCTGCTGGCATGGCTGAGGTAAGGAAAGTGCCAGGTCTTCCTATGATGGTGCTGCCAGATGTCCTTTCAACCCCACCTGCTCTTTTTCTTGTGGTATGACATAGCCAGAAAGCTCTGAGGGGTTAGAGGGATGCTAGAGGCCTTTTTCTCTTCTTCACGCACAGCCTAGGCCTGTACAGCTGATGCTAGTTGACCTTGGGTACCCAGGGACACAAGCGACAACAGCTCTACCCTGGGCCACCTTCAAAAAGACGGTTTTCTCCCTCTTGGCTTGTGAAATAACTGTAGACCCAGATCTTGCATCTGCCTTGGGCCTACCAGTCTATTGCCTTCAGTCAAATGCCAGGAAGCTCAGACTGATACTTCCAGCTCATCAAAAGGCAGGGCGTTGGGGCCAGGCCATAAAGAAGGAGTCGTCTCCAACCAAGACAGCAGCCAACTGTGGGAACAGTGTGGAGCTGAAGCCAGCGCTCAGATCAGCAGCTTAGTTCAGCATCATTTCTTGTCAGCTGAGCATAACTGCTGTAGCTAGAAAGCATGTTTCAGCTCAGAAAAAAATACAGAAACAGTAAAAAAAAAAAAAAAAACCCAAAAAAACCAGCCAGAGAAAGAATTTTCTCTAGCCAGCATGCATGACTTCGGGATGAGAACTGCCAACAATATTCTTGTGACACCCAAATGCAAAGTGAAATTTCAGCATTGTGCAGTGACTTTTCAGAAATAGGCTGGGAGGAGATATGAGCCCTGCCAAGAGGACAGAAAGGCAATACCTGAAGAACAGGGTGCAAAGCTCCTGACTGAGACAAGTGTATTGTTGTGTGCAGTGATTTTTGGTGTTTACTGAGGCAAAACTCCCTGGGCCAATAAAGGGACATTTTCCTTTGTAGGAAAGGAACGGGATGTTTCTGGAGATTGTAGCAAACAGCCCCTGGCAGTTTCTTTTTTCTTTTTCCTTTTTCCTTTTCCTTTTCCGTTTCCTTTTCCTTTTTCTTCTTCTTTTTCTTTTTTTTTTCTTTTTCTTTTCCTTTTTCTTTTCCTTTTTCTTTTCCTTTTTCTTTTCCTTTTTCTTTTCCTTTTTCTTTTCCTTTTTCTTTTCCTTTTTTCTTTTTCTTTTTCTTTTCCTTTTCCTTTTTCTTTTTCTTTTTCTTTTTCTTTTCCTTTTTCTTTTTCTTTCTCCTTTTTTTCTTCTTCTTTCCCTTCCCTTTTTCCCTTCTCTTCTCTTCTCTTTTCTTCTCTCCTCTTTTCTTTTCTCTTCCCTTCCCTTCTCTTTCTCTTTCCCTTTCTCTTTCCCTTTCTCTTTCCCTTTCTCTTTCTCTTTCCCTTTCCCTTTCTCTTTCCCTTTCTCTTTCCCTTTCCCTTTCTCTTTCCCTTTCCCTTTCTCTTTCCCTTTCTCTCTCTCTTTCCCTTTCTCTCATATTTTTCCATTATTTTTTAAATTCAGGCCACAGCCAAATGCCAAAGGAGTAAATGTCCTTCTTTTAATGATGCTTATTTAGGGATCATCGTATCATCCAAGTCCTCCTACAAGTCTGCTTCCCACACCATACCAGCATTGCTGTGTTTTGGAGCCTACCGTCCTGTGAACCACTAAATGGACATGCAGCAACCAGCAATAGTTACTTTTCTTTTTTTCTTCTTTTTTTTTTCTTTTTCTCTTTTTCTTTTCCTTTTTTCTTTTTTTTTTCTTTTTCTTGTTCTTGTTCTTCTTCTTTTTCTTTTTTCTTTTTCTTTTCTTTTTCTTTTTCTTTTTCTTTCTTTTTCTTTCTCAGTAGCCAAAGCAGCTCTTGGTCTATTACTACCCCATGATTTTAAACTTGGGATGTAATTGAATTAGAGCGCTACCTGCTCCGGAGTCCAACTGAGGAAATGGAAAGGCTCCCGGAGGACTTTGGCTAGCCGTCCAGCAAAGCCCAGGATGCTGGGGGTGGTGCGGGAAAGGCCGGTGCTAACAAAAGCATTCTGGTTGGCAGCAAATGTGTTTATTTTCCAGACTGCAAACCGATCTGTGTCTGCGCTCATTCATTCAGTGCATGCTCTCCTCAACAGCCGCTGCATAACGTTCTGTTACTGTTCACTGTTGACTGTGTGTCTACATTTAAGTGTGTGTTTTACGTGTGTGTCTCTGGCTAGGCCTTCTCCATCCTTTTTTTTCTTCCTTTCTTTCTTTTCTTCTTCCTTTCTTTCTTTTCTTTCCATTCAGTTAGTTTGTTTTGCTCTCCTTCCTGTTTCATTTTCTATAGTTTAATGGCAAGTATTTCCATTAGATCCTTTTGACTGATGCTGTGTTTGTAACTTTTTAAAAAATTATTATTTTTATATATATCTTCTTTCCCCACCTTTCCCTTTTTCCACACTATATATAAATATATATATATATAAAAAAAATCTTTTCTTCTTTTGTCATTCAATCAAATTCCAACAAAACCAACCAAGAGCCAGTCAAATCCACCACAGTCTCGCGCTGAGCTAGGAAAAAAGTTCACGTAATGACATGAAAGTGGAGAATACAGTCCCCCAGGCCGTAAGTTCAAATCAACTCGAAGTTGAAAGTGTGACATGATGGCGTCATGTAACAAGCTAAGAATTGGTTGCATGACATGCCGTCAAGTTTCGTGCAGGTGCCGTGATTGAAGCATTTTTCTTGGATGTTGTATCAGTTGATGATTGGCCAGTCATGATCACATGTGCCTTTTTTGACTTTGTGCTGCCACAATTTTTTGCTGTGCTCATTTTCGTTTCGTTTTTGGTGCTTGCAGTGGTTTCTTTATTTGTCGTTTGATTTCTCGTCAGCGTTTTATGCTTCTTTAGATGTCACATAGAAGGAAAAAAAAAAAGATGGATTCCTAATTCCTTAGAAAAAATGGGATTGTTATAACTACAGATAAGTAAATTTGGAAAAAAAAGAGAGAGAAAAAAAATGCGTGGTTAATTTTTTTGCACTGACAATCTTGTGATTTTATTTTTTTTCCGGAGAATTGGGGGCCTTTTTCAATTGACATCTTTTTTTCCCCTTAGGCTATTTCAAATCACTCTCTAAAAATTAAAAAAAAAAAAAACCAAAAACAAAAACAAAAAAGAGTAATGACAGTAACAGTAGTTTGAAAACTATAGCAATCCAAAAAAAGCAACCCCAAGAAAAGCCTCATTGTATGTCTTTTCAAGAATTCCTAATTCTAAGGTTCCGTATTGCAGCAACTCCAGCCAAAATTAATTGCTTAGGGGGAGGGAGGGATTGTTTTGAGTGGGAAAAAAACCCCATCCAGATCAAAAAGCAAAATGCATCTTTTTGTTTACAACTGAAAAAGGGTCCTTGACGAGTGTTTTTTATTTTTTTATTCTATTATTATTTTTGGTGTTGTAATTGTTTAGACTGCTGTGTACGGTTTGCTGTTTGTTGAACCAACAGTGTGAAAACCTGCCAGCATGGATTGATATTCCGCATGACACTTTTCCACCAGAGTGGACCTTTTGCAGTTTCTAAGTTTCTTGATGTAATAAATCACCAAGTGTATAAGAAGAACCTGCTTGCTAGAAAGAGATAAGAGCTAATCCTTAATGATTAAGCATCCTACTTAAATGTCAAGCCTAGTCGGATCATGATTATATTTTTTTAAATAACTTTTTTATTTAAGAAATGTTAGCTTTACAGTTTTTTTGCAAAAAAAAGTTTATTCCAACAGTCTTTTTTTTTATTTAACCTCCTATAAATTGCCTGCTCAAAGTCCTACTTTCTAACATTCACAAAGGAATAGATGTTATTGGCAGCTATGTCTCCACAGAACGCTCATACACTGTCATAGATGGCACCCCATTAAAATGTAGAACAATTCTTTCTCGATGCCTTTCACACTACAAAAGCCCGACAAGCAAGATTGTGATCTGGCATTGTAAAGTGGCACTTAAAAATAATTAAAATGCAGCTATCTGCACATACATAATGATATAGATTTACGTAGACATGCCCTACTATTATTTTGATTTATTATTATTATTACTATTACTATTACTATTACTATTACTATTAGGAACAATTGTCTTTTTCTCTATCATGATCGTGACTACCTTGCTTACTTTGGGTTTGATCCAGTTCTCACTGAAGTCAAGGGGAATCTTTCTGTTGACATTGAGTGGGAGCAGAATCAGAGCCAATGCCTCCAAAAGCAAAACACCAAACCAGAAGCCCCATCCTGTCCCAATTGAAGGGAGAAGAAAACACCCATTACTTTCAACAGGAGCAGGATTGGGCCCAAAAGAACAGGCTTGGTTTTAATTTCATTTTCATTTTTTAGGTCTTTTTTCCCCCTGTCCCAAATACCCCCCCACCTTCCCTACTTCCCCCTCCNCCTGCTGCTTTTCACCTTCCCTACTTCCCCCTCCCCTTTTTGATTTAATTTGCAATGATCTTCTTCATTTTTTTAGGGCAGCAGCTGAATGGGCCACATTTAGAAAAAAAAAAAGTATATATATATTAAAAAAAACAGGAACTGTTGGATTACACCTTTGACATATCAGCAAATATCAATCAAGCTGAAGACTTCAGACTTATTCTCTCTTTGATTGTTTAGACTGTAACATTTCTTCAAGAAAAGTATCACATCTGCTGACTTCGAAGGACATGCGCTTGAAAACAAACAAACACATAAGTAAAATCAGAACAGGAACAAGATCAACCAGGACTTCTGAAGAGACACTGATATCACCACAGCGGCTTTTCTTCAAACAGGAGATGCAAACCTGGATACTGACAAAGGAGTGCCTGTTTGCCACCAAGGATGCGGTTACCATGTGTGACCCATGGTAACAGTCACTGAGCATCTTTATCTGTCATTCCTTAGCTATATAGGGACCAAAGGACAAAACTTTTTACCGCAGACTTGTAGCTGTATGTAAAATATGGAAGTTCTTTCCTTTTCTCTGAGCTGTTCCTAAAACAGTTTTTGAGAGCGATTATATGAAATATATAAAAANTAGAGTCTATGAAGCTTTCATATGGTTTTCTGTATAATACGTAAGGATTGCGCTGTAAAGGCAGGTAAGATGGATATCTATGAAAAGCAAAAAAGTAAATAAATAAATACATAAATAAATACATAAAAAGGCATAGAGAAGAGAAAGGAAAGATGGTTGATATTAAATGGAAAACAAAAAAGGTTTGTAAATGCTTCTAACTCTCCCCATTTAAAATCCTAATAGTTGTACAGAATTTAAAAAAAGAAAGTTTAAAATACCTATATAATAGAAAAAATTAGACAACATAAAAAAAAAACAAAAAAAGCAAAAAAAAAATAATACTACATAGAAGTTAGCGTTAATGCTAAAAACAAAGATGTTGTAGAACTGTAACTTTTGTAGAGTTTAGACTGAGCATAAATTCCTACTCTCTGCCAATTGCTGTTGGATGCTGTTATTTATCGAGGAGAAAAAGGAGAGAAATGGCTATTTTGGCAGCTTTTTTAACTGCAAGCATTCCAGCTATTAAAAAAAATAAACAAAACACAACTCGATTCTGTAGACAATGCAAATGGGAAACAAAACAGCTGTCTTTTTATCAGACGTTAGTTCTAACTTGAACAACAAAACACAGCTAAACGCTTCATGTCTTCATGATCTGCTGTCCGCAAAATTCCCATCATCCTATGCTTCAGTAGCTTCCATATTTGCTCTAGAAACCTTCAGGGCAAGGGGTTAGCCTAGAACCTTAATCTTAAAAAAGAAAAAAAAAAAAAACATAAAAAAAAAAATAAAAAAAAAAAAAAAAAAACAACCTTTTNNNAAAAAAAATAAAGAAACAATCTCTTTGAAGAACTTCTGAAACTGTTTACAAGGAATTTTGAAACACAGGGGGATGTTTAAAAAAAAAATGATGCTGGCTCTGTTTTCTGTAAATAAATTTGCATATTTTGTAGGACTTTTAATTGTAATGATAGAGAAAAAACAAGGAAAACTATTTAATGAAAGCACGATATTTATCTTTGGTAAATGACTTTAGAGCAGTTAAAAAATAAGACATTGCTTTAAAAAACCTGACTCAGAAAAAACAATGAATTATTTAAGAACACATATATTTTAAAGTATATCATATTTATTATAATTTATTTTCACAGTCTTAAAACTTGATTTACATCATTCTCACACTTGTTTGCATCGACTGAGCAGTGTGATAATCGCTTCTGATTCTTGATTTGGTTTTACTGTGTTTTAATGGTCTTGTTTGTTTTTCTTAGCATTTTTTTATCTCAATCTCAAACTTTCTTCCTTTCTCTTTTTTTTTTTTTTAATTTTATTTTAATTTTCATTCCCTATTGGGCCTGATTTTACAGTCCTTACTCTGTCAGAATTCCCACTGGGATGTAGCGGGTGTTTTGCCTGAGTAAGGACAGCCAGACTGAGCCCACAGCTAGGAAGTACAGATGTGTAATGCAGCTGCAGTTCCATACAACTGCTCTTTCACTCTCAATTCCCTAAAACTCCTTGTAATCTTCTGTAATTATTGAATGACGCTTTCCAGCTTAGCCCTAAATAAAGCACAGTTTAAAAAAAAAATGCCATGTTCTTTACTTCTTGATGGCTTCCTTTAATGTGTTTGCGTTGAGAACAAAATGAATCTATTTCAACTCTTTCATTAATATACATTGTTTGAGTATCAGAACAAATCCCTTTGTTATATAAAATGTATCTCATTGGATTGAATTAATGACACCGTTTCATTTAACGTCTGCTTGATATTCCACTGTGGTTTACCTTAAACCTAGTAGGTTAGAAGATCAAATAATGGTACATACAAATTAGAGTCATTGTAGCTCCCACTTGAAGCCTGTTGTTTGATTTCACGCTCATGGTTTTTTCATGCTGATAAGTATAGAGGCCAAAGCTCAGGACATTGCTTCTTTTGCTGCTTTGGGAAAACCTTGTGAAATTCAGCAGTCTCCAGAGATGAGGTTCAATTTCTTCCTGAGCATCCTTCACATCTTGTCTTTTGAATGATTATATTTTTCCCAAAAAAATGGCTGTACCAGATCAGCTGAGCTGAGGCTGGGGCTGAAATCAGGACCCTTTGCATTTTCTTCCTGATTCTTGCAGCCGCATCTGCATTTGGACAAGTTGCACCAGCTAAATCCATCTCTAAATGGGACTAATGGTGCTTGCCCATAATTTGATCTCCACAGATGGCAGGAGTTCTATTAGTAGAAACTCCTGTTATTACTATTATGAGTTACTAATGTCTGTTCAGGGCTATATAAATAAATGAAATGTAAATCAAGTGATGAATACAAGGAGGGAAAATGATCAGTATTTTCTTTTCATCTGAAGGTAAAGGCAAATACAGAAGGGCACATACACCAATCCTATCTCTGCCTTTGGGCAGAAAAGATGCTCTGCAGAGGGCTGAGTAGGCTAAAGATGTGGGAATTGGCCTCAAATGTCACTGAGCTAGAAAATGAGGACTATGTCTCCAGTAAGAAGAGGTTTCTGCTCCAAAGGCCATTCAGCATCTTGCCCTGACCTGTGGCAATGAAGAGGAGAAACAGAGATACATCCTCTGACCTGAGCCAGTTTGACAATTAAGGGGGAGAGCTGGTGAAGATCACCCTTTGAAGAAGGAAAACCCCACAACAAATAGGGAAGGCTCAATCTCCCACAGTGGCACAGCAAAGGTAGCACTAAATGGTGTCACCTGATTCCCTCCCCATTTCTCAGGCTGCCTTTGCCACACTCCCTTGTGACCCTCAAGCTCCCCAGAACCCTTCCTTCCCTGCCTTTAGGTCGATGCTATGTCTCTGCAGTGGATTTGGGACTGTGAGGTACGTCCTGATGTATCTGCAAGTACACGGCTGCATGGTTTGAGTAGGATGGGCTGCATCCCTGTGGCATCCACCTGGGGACACCTCTGGCCACTGAGACACAGCTGAAGGCTGTTGCCTGATGATTGTGAGACAAGATTTCAGTCTTGTTTCAGATACCCTGCAATACATGGAAGATAAAATAACTGGTGTTGGGGAGCAACCAGCTCCCAAGGGGAGGCTAGAAGACACTATTAAAGCTGCCTCTATGGCACAGGTCAGTACCCCTAAAAATATTTGACTTTGCAGAGACACCATGGGGGTTACTGAACTGGGGGCTCTGGCTATGAGGACCAGCAGGAACCATGCATGGTCCTCACCTTTCTCCCAGCACTTCCCTATGCATTATACTGCAAGCTCTAAGAGTGGGCAAATCTCCAAATCCAGTCCCCAAAAATGAGGGACACACCACAACATTGTCAGCCCACTGGATGTTCATTTACGTTGGTGTGCTGGGCAGTAAAGTACTGCTGTGACCACACTGCTGCCTGAACTAAGTGATGTTTACTTCCCACGCTCAACTCTCTGTTATGGTAGAGATATGGACCAAAATAGGATGGGCCGAAGCACAAATGCAGATATGGTCTTATGGTTGATTTAAATACCCTTCTCTGGGCTATACAAACATACTGGCCTTGTTTTAAGATTTAACTGCTTGTCATACAGAGACTCCATGCTTCTTTCCAAAGGAAGTTCATCCCTTTACACTGTAGGTGCTGTGAAGCAAAACAA
The DNA here is from genome assembly GCA_013401275.1 of Pandion haliaetus. Taxonomy (NCBI): domain Eukaryota; kingdom Metazoa; phylum Chordata; class Aves; order Accipitriformes; family Pandionidae; genus Pandion; species Pandion haliaetus. Next base: position 314,497 of record VYZV01034342.1, read on the forward strand.
ATAAAGCTTTGCAATGTGGGCCTGTTTCATCATGGGACTATATTGCTGGGTCTGGCAAGTAGCCAAAGAAAAGCCCCAGTCTGAAGCAATGAAAGTGAAGACAGAAGCCAAAGCTGCCTGCCCATAAGCACCAGGATACAGCAGATCAGGAACACTCTATTACAGAGGTTCAAAAGCCACTGGCTATTTCATACTGGCTCCTCTCTCTTATTTGTAGCTGCTACACAGCTAAATCACAGTACATGAAACTGAAGGTTTATTAAGGGTCAAACATCCATCCTTCTCCAAAGTGCTCCTAGGCACCAGTGTGATTATAGTAAACTGCAATCCCACCCCCATGAATAGACAGGGGCAACCTTTGGTACAAGTACAAGGCATGGTTTGCAGTCATTCTTTCTGGAGTCCCATGGAGACACCTCAACCACTAATCACATTTTTGGGTCTCTAAGAAAGCAGTAAATCCATTCCTGGAGTCGATTTTCCATATCAGCATTTCCTGACGTAGGCACAGAGCCACTCTTCCTTTGCACACACAAGAGGAAATGATTCCTCTCCCCACTTCCACCACATCCCCAATCCAGGCAGATGTCCATTAGACAACTTTCTTTTATTAAAAGATTGTCTGGGTATTGAATGAGGTACTACAGAGCTCTGCCTGTTTTCCCATCATGTAACTAACATTGTGATATCATTTGGGAATGTCCTTGCAAAGCAAGGTGAAGAATTTTCCACCTTACTTATTCCAGTTTCCAACAGCACATTTCTCTCGGTCCCAAATACACTGGAGCAGCAACCGCCCCATGGGTCTAGAAGCACACAAGGTATTCACGTTTGTGGGCCCAGCAAGGACTCACATATCACTGGGGTTTGGCAGACAGGGAAACAAGTACCACTGGGTGCTTCAGCACAATGTGCAAAGGCTGCCCAAGCATCTTGCGCAAGTTTGTGCACAGCATCACTTGGAGAAGGAAGCTGCTGACGCTGTTGCCTAGGAAGGTCCCTTTGCAAACTTCTTTTGAAACTAACTGGCTTGTCCTACCACTTGAGAGATAATGAAATAGGAATAGGCCACAATCACAAGTTAGCCAGCTGTGGCGTATGAAAATGCCTTTTGGAATAGCACTGCTGTCTTACTTGTTGAGGAAACCCAAGCAATGGGTTTCAATCCCATAGCTTCCCTCTCACTACAGTAAGCACTCACAACAGAGCAAACACATCCCTGCAAAACATTTAGAAGGTACCAAATCAGAGCACTTCTGCTCCATTTATTAAGGGAATGAAGTCACTGTGGTGTCTCATAGAATCATAGAATAGTTTGGATTGGACCTTTAAAGGTCATTTAGTCCAATCCCCCCAGCAATGAGAAGGGAAATCTTCAACTAGATCAGGTTGCTCAGAGCCCCAACTCTTTGCACACCTGCACTCACCACTGGTATTGTACAAGTTTTTGTTAGTGTCCACCCAACCTTAAACATTCCTACATTGCTGTTGAGGAACATGTATAGCACTATTACTGATAAACACACAATGGGTCCTGGTGGCAGGAAACACCTTGGTAGCAAACAACTTCTCACCACGGCATTCATAAACCATCCTGAACTCTGGGTCTTGATCTGGTAAGTTCTGAACTTGGCATGGACTACTTCCAGTGAGCACAAACTGAGGAAGGGTGTTCCTGATGTTTGCACACATACAGGTAAGCATGCCCTTGTCCTGTAAGAAGCAGCCTCATGGTGTGCAGTGCATTCACATGAGATAAAATAAGCACAGGTTCAGATTCTTACTCTGTCCAGCTGGAGGCTGGGATTTGTCCCCTGAGACTCCCATGACACAGACGATGGCCCTGATTATACAATCGTAGAACACTCCAGGGAGGTGCTCACAACTCCTCTCACTGATCTCCCTCGTTTTGTTTAAAAGGTGGAAATAGAAATGGAAATGGGGAGTGAATGACTCCATAACCTCTCTTAGGAGACCCTAATACTGCTCCCATGAATGTAATGTGCATTGTACAGCACACAGGACACCTCACCAGGAGAAAAAGACACAGACTCCCCCCTTGGTACACCTTAGTCTGCTGCTTGTGGCACTCTCCTGGGGCGTATGCATTGCTGGGTCACACCTATTGCTTTCAGCTCTTAAAAAGAAGAGATACAAACATGCAAGTTTGCAGGCAGCTGGTGAGTGGGTGGATTAACTCCGCCCAGTGGGGAGCCACAGCATGACATCCCAAAAATGAGCGTCTTTCCTCCTCAGAGAAACAGAGGCCCTAAACTTCTCCTCACCCTTTCAGGCAGATAGGATCACGTGTTATACTTTTTCCATAGCAGCACAGAGGCAATTGCCTAATTCAGTGTTGTGAGTCCTACCAGATAGCATAGCACCCACAAATTAAGCATCATGACTGTGATGCCTCCTTCGTGAGTCCCTCCTCCAGAGGGTAAGAGAGATGATTCCACTTCAGTGAGCTACAGAACAGGCTCCAAAACTGGAATGGTTGTCAGAAGGCATATTGTGCACAGATCCTCCTACCAACTCCTACAAAAACAGATTACCTTCTTTCAGCTAGAACAAAGAGCTATTAAGTGAGACAATGTGCCTAGCAGTATTGGTGAACCATCTGTCATCAAGTGTTAGACATTAGCAATATCTTTTTTAAGCCAAGCCAATAGAAGCTCCCAGCCACTGTTACAATGCCATATAAGCACAGATGAAAAGTGTCAGCCCATTTTCCCTTGTTTTAACTCCTTCCACTCAGTCTGTTCTATTATTGGTGCTTTCTGTAGCAACCCGAGCATGATGTATCTCATGAATTTCATACAATAATCATCAGACTAACACTTTGCATCACGTTTCACGCAAGTGCACTAGAGTTGGCTCTGGGGAGCAGCCTGGTTTGGTTTGAGGGCAGGCAACTAGGCATCAGGACCCAACTCTCCCAACCTGAAGGGACAGCTACACAGAACATCTGCACTAGAGGTCCATAGCCCAAATGCCCAAGACAGAGGAGGTCTGTGTCCCTGTGCATACCTCTGCTAGCTGATAAGCAGCAAGCAGCCAAGTTTAGGATTCAAGAAGAAATGTGAGATTAGACTGAGACGTGTAGCAACCTGAGAAGAGCAGGCTGGACATATGCCTGGGACCAGTTATTAGCCTTCTCTGCCCAGTCTAGGCACCCCACTCAGGAGATGGTTTGGTGGGTCAAAGTCAAAACTCCTGTTCTGATGATTGGGTTGCACAGAGCAGTCCAAGCCAAAACAGGATAAACAGCTAGAGAGCTACCTGGCTCTGCAGATTAAGCTCTGCAGTTTAAGCAGGAGTTATCCTATATCTGGCTTATTTATACCTTTCAGTTTCCAGCCCAAAAGCCTGATCTTAAAGCTTTACTAAGTAAACATTTTGTCTCCCTGAATACCAAGCCTTTGCAGTGCTAGGAAAGAGCTCAGTTTGGGTGAAATACTGGACATTTAAGGTGTTTTGTTTTCCTAGAGGTAGGGTATCCACGTAAAGCAACACACTTGCCTAAAAGACTTACAGTCCTGACCCAGTTTAATCAGAGACTGGGAAATTTTTCCTTCCATGAAGGGGCTGATGCCACCAATACCAAATTTTAGGAAGAGTTTTTATGCATCAGATTTAAACAGCACTCCCTCCCCTCTAACTGCAAATGGTGAAGAAAAGTGGGCAGAGATCTGTGTAGCTTGGGTGAGAGGACAAACTTGGCCTGACTGGACCTCGCTTTGGCTCTATACCAGGTCACTAGTGATAGCTACTTGCCATCCAGCTGGTCAGTAAGCCTTCCTATGTGAAATCTTTAGATGGTTCTAGATCACAGGTGTCTGTATCACTGCTCATGAGCCCAGCTGGTGGTTTTGTTGCACTTTTAGCAGAGAAGCCAAGAAACAAGTGAGAAACTCACATTGGCGACAAGACCAGCAGTGGCAATGGTAAATTAGGTGGCCAAGCGCTAGATTGAGGTGGACAACCAGGTTTCCCAGCAGGTTCCCAGAGCCGGGAACCCCGTGGAAGAGCAGAGAGACCCATCCAGAGCTGGCAGCTCTCACAAGAGAGGCTGACGTGGCGTGGGTGTTACCAGGGGCAACCGCAGGAGATTTAAACCGCCCTGAGGAGCGCCAGTGACCAAGAGCGTGGCGTGTCAGAAAGGGTATGCTGCAACAGTTTGCATGGCAGTTCACGCAGGGAGGGTGCAGCCCCTCTTCCCAGCTTGAGAAGGCTACTCAAGCGGAGGGCATTGTCCTTCCAGGAGACCCATCTATGGTTGCCAGTTGGGTGAAAGCCATTGCTAGGAAAAAAATGCGGTGACACAGATGGAGCTCCCAAGGAAACATGCAGCTGTCCAGGTCTCCAGCTGCAGGGAGTGCCTGAGCCTGTCACTGGTACTGGAGGGCAGCAGGGACAACTCCTGTGTGCAGTGTGACCAGGTGGATGATCTGCTCAGCCTGGTGGCAGAGCTAAAGGAGGAAGTGGAAATGTTGAGGAGTATCAGGGAGTGTGAGAGGGAGACAGATTGGTGGACCCACACCCTACCATCCCTGGGCCAGAGGAAGCAGATGGAGGCTCCACAAGAAGCGGAGGATCCCCTGCCCTCTTGCCACCAGGCAGGAAGGGACCTAAGAGATAGAAGGGAATTGATATAGATGCCTGCTCAGGGAGGCCGGCAAGTCCCCTCCCCATCTCCCTCACCTTCCCAGTTGCCCCTATACAACAGGTATGGGACTCTGGAACTTGAGAGCCAGGCCAATGAAGATCAGAATGTAGATGAAGGCCTTACCCAGGGGGCTGCTTATGTTGAGCCAGACAGCGCCACGCATTTTGACAGCCTCTGAAAAAAGAAAAAGGAGGGTAATTGTCATAGGGGATTCCCTTCTGAGGGGGACACAGGGCCCAATATGCAGACCTGACCCATCCCACAGGGAAGTCTGCTGCCTCCCTGAGGTCTGGGTAAAAGACACTACTAGGAAACTCCCTGGTCTGGTTCAGCCCTCTGAATATTACCCGCTATTGGTGGTGCAGGTTGGCAGTGAGAAGATAGGGGAGAGAAGTCCAAAAGCAATCAAAAGGGACTTCAGGGCACTGGGGCAATTAGTGGAAGGATCAGGAGCACAGGTAATGTTTTCCTCAGCCCCTTCAGTGGCAGGGAAATACACTGAAAGG